>PVJL010005031.1:0-94907 GCA_004026885.1 Lyroderma lyra
TTTCCCCCATTCGGTCGGTTGCCTCTTTGCTTTGTTGATGGTTTCTTTCGCTGTGCAGAAGCTTTTTAGAATGATATAGTCCCATTCATTTATTTTCACTTTTACTTCTTTTGCCTTTGAGGTCAAGTTCGTAAAGTCCTCTCTTAACCCAAGGTCCGTAAGTTCAGTTCCAGTGTTTTCTTGTATACAATTTACTATTTTGGGTCTTATTTGGGTCTTTGATCCATTTTGAGTTAATTTTGGTATATGGTGACAGTTTGCAGTCCAGATTCATTCTTTTGCATGTGCTTTTCCAATTTTCCCAGCACCGTTTATTGAAGAGGCTTTCTTTTCTCTATTGTATATTTTTCACTCTTTTGTCAAAAATTATGTCCATGTATTTGTGTGTGTTCGTTTCTGGGTTTTCTGTTTTGTTCCATTTGTCGGTTATATCTGTTTTTCTGCCAATACCAAGCTGTTTTGATTATTGACACTTTGTAGTACAGTTTGAAGTTGGTGAGTGTGATGCCTCCAGCCTTATTCTTAATAAAAGACTGATTTTAGAGCTTAAAAAAAGAGAGTTTTTCTATTTTAATCTAACTCTATTTGAATGTCCAAACTTTTGTTTTGTTAGGAAGTAGAAAATGTGTCAGCATTAGATGTTGCTGATACTGTGCTCACAACATGAGTGCATCCTACCCCACCTGCCTCGTGGGCCTGGCTGACCGCAGTGACTCACTGGCTGCCGGAGCTTGAACCCCACCCTCCCACCGCCACCCCCCCAGCGCTCTCTGGATATAACCTCCGTCAGGAAGGTTGTGTGACGGGGCATTCTAGTCACATGAGCACACTTGTAAATATTTTGCAGTGTTGAACTAGGCCTTTAGAAAAGCCCAGGAAACTTGCTATGTCGGCAAAATTTTAAGCCTCATTTGAGGACTGTGGAAGAGAACAAACCACTATATATCAAAAGGAGCACAAACAGAAATGACAGACTAAATGAGAAGTTCAGGCAGAATTCCATCCACTCTTCTCAGCTTTTCATTACAAAGGTAAAATTGAAAACAATTTACAAATCATGTTAATTTAGATTTTAAATGCACTTTGGGAGATGACTGACCTTTTCAGGGAAACCTGTATTTTATAATTCTCTAAACAGAAGTCATTTAAGTTTTTCTTAAATGAGTTTTTGCTTTTTTGAAGTATAGCCTATGCATTATTATTCATTGGAAAATTTTAGTGACGAGATGAGCAAAGCACTTCTATGAGCCATCAAATGGACTTAGCAGTTGTATTAGTGTATGGCACTCGCTTTTCTAGTGCCATTTGGCAAAACAGGGTTTTGCCTTCTCTTTGGGAAGGAGATGTTGTAACTTAATAACCATCTCAAAATGAGGGACATGACTTAGAAAATATGTGAAATTCATATTGTTTTGAAATCAGTGACCAAAACGGTCTCTGGTCCCAAATGCTGCCCCTTCCACTCTTGTTACCCTCTTGTCTTCAGACCCTTTAGTGAGAAGGTGGTGTGGAGGACAAAGAGGCGGCCGAACAGGAAATGCTGGCCCATGCGATCAAGTGCAGTGTCCTCCCGAGAGCAGGGATTGGAGTTAGGCATGGAGAACTCTGTTACAGTGCACATTTTTGACATGCAGCATTTCTGAAATGTTAAGACACTCAGAGTACATGTGAAAATTATTGGCTCGTAGAAGTTTCTTGGCAGTATTTTGTCC
Source organism: Lyroderma lyra (assembly GCA_004026885.1). NCBI lineage: Eukaryota > Metazoa > Chordata > Mammalia > Chiroptera > Megadermatidae > Lyroderma > Lyroderma lyra. Next base: position 1,713 of record PVJL010005031.1, read on the forward strand.
TTTTTAATGATGTAAAATGCTGATGACTATTACAATGGATGGTATCTCAGATTTGATGAAACATTTGAGCAGTTCCTTGTACTATTACCCCAAGACCACCATAAAATAAAATTAGCAGAGATACAGGGATAGGAAAAGGGGTAAGGGGTGGGGGGAGGAGAAATACCAGGGCTGTCTGGGAAGCATCCAGCTGTGCACTGGGGCGATAGAAGCGTCTGGGGTGGGTGTTTTCCGCACAGCCCTCATGTGAGGTGGCGGTCCCCAGCCCTGGCAGCTGCTGTTAGAATTCACCGGGGAGGCTGCGAGAATCCCACCACCGGTCCCCTTACGATGCAGCTAGGGGACTCTCCGGGGTGGGTGGGGGGGGGCGCGGTATGTTTTTAAAAGCTCTCTAGGTGATTCTGCTGATCAAACAGTAAGGAATTACTATGTTTAGGATACTGATGAGCTCAGGAAGGGAACCTTACCTCAGAGGAGTTCTGAATGACAGGGACATGACTCGTACCCTGTAGTTATGAGTGTCACTCACTATTAAAGTATCCTGAAACCATAAAGAACTACACAAGGAGTTCCCTGGTGGTGCAGAGGCTAAGGCTTCGGCGCGCTCGCTACGGCCTGTGTTCGAGTCCCAGCCAGGGAACCACCCACGTAACAACAACAACAACAACAAGAACTAAACAAGTGTGTGGTATTACCACTATTTCCAATTAAATGCAGTGAAGGGAACAGGGGTTCCTGAGGATGAAATGAATGAACTTGGATCACATTCACTTGATTTAAAAATATGTATCCTTGGGTCATAAGTATTTCGTCAGTACTGTACCCCTCAATGCCATCGCAGTCCCACAGGGGGCTGCATGTTTCCCCCAGCTCCCCCATCACAGCTCACACACTGTTTGGCACCATGGAACTGAAATAGGGCGCTGTGGTGAAAGTCTGCCTCAGGAAACTGTCCCTTTCCTGGGGGGACTTTTTTCCGCGCCCTGTCGTCGAGTCTGATGCTGTTTTGGAGTTCCTCCTGACGCCCATGGCAGTGAGGGGCTGGCGGAAGCAGACCGGGGCAGCATGTGGTCTCCTGCCCTGGGGCGCTCGCTGTGACAGCACAGCGTACTTCACAATTTTTATACACTGTTTCTGGGGCTTTTCCAGCCGCCTCTTCTTGGAAGCAGTTTTGGATTAGAGAGCATGTCTATTCAGACAACATGACAACATCATGCCCGCATCTGTACTTAAGGGCCGTCAGTGACTAATTATACATGTGGTGTAACAAGCAGAGAGGAGACGGTACTGCGAAGTGTAGGAGGATTGATAGCTTGTGAACTTGAAACATTAAAACATACAAATGTTTGCTTTTTAAAATGCTCAGTCTCACTAGGTCATTTCTTGGATCAGAAGTGTTTGTGGATTCTGTAGACTCACAGAACCGGCTCCTTTATACATGGACGGCCTCTGTCTTAGGTTTTGTTCCTTAGTTCCTCACTGTCCTTCCCGTCCCCAGGCAGCCAGTCCTGTAAGAAGCTCACTGCTGCTCCTGTCGCTCAGGTACGGCATCCCTTGGACAGGAATGTACGCACAGTCTGGGGGGGGCAAGGTAAGAGCAGTACTATGAGTGAGGAAGTCGGGGCATTTTTAAAATCCTAAATCTAGTCCTCAAACTGTGGTTTCAGTATTTGGTTTGAAATTTGGAATTTCCAGTGCATTAGACCTTTGTAATTTGAATATTATTATAAGAAAACATTACATCAATCTTGTCCAACCTGCAGCCTGCAGGCTGTATATGGCCCAGCACAGCTTTGAATGCAACTCAACACAAATTCTTTAAACATCATATGAGATTTTTTTGTGGCCTTTTTTTTTTTTTTTTTTTTAAAGCTCATCAGCTATGGTTAGTGTGAGTGTGTTTTATGTGTGGCCCAAGACAATTCTTCTTCTGGTATGGCCCAGGGAAGCCAAAGGTTTGGACAGCTCTGCATTACATAAACCTAACTTGGGAATATTTATGTGATGGCTCATTTGTTACTTGTGAGGTAAGTAATCGAATGCTAACTCTAGGTTTACTGAAATCTGAGCGTGATCTTTTATTCCTAAAATTTCTGAGGATTACATAGACATCAGAAGTTTAATCCACAAATTTGAGTAAAGATCCCCTTAACCCTACCCAACTGCTGTACCGATTTCTCGGTCATTTCCAAATCCGCCGCTGGACCACTGTACCTAATTTTCAGTGCTTTGCCTAGTATGTGAAAAAAATACCTCACAAGCTAAAAATAACCAACCAATCGTGGTCAAACCTCATGGTTAGCCATTGCAAATGTCTGCCCCCATGTGTTTGAATTGACTTTGTATGGTTTGACATGAAAAAATTCTACACTGGTGCTGCACCAATGCCTATGAAAGACTTGGGCGCAGTAGGAAATACAGTCGTTCATCTCCTAACCTAGTGTGCAATGGAATATAAATCTCATGTGCTTGTCATGGACTGGTTCTACAACTCTGTAGTCCTTCCTAAATATGCACTGTCAGAACTATCCACAGGAATTGTGGGAACCCTGCAGCAAAACAGGAAGCAGTTGCCTAAGTCGCTGAAAAGTGTAAAATAAACTTGCTAGGAGTGACAGTCGCTATATATGTCAAGAAAGTGTAACATGTTTAGTTTTGCAGGATAGAAAACCCATCACATTTATTTCAAACTACCACGATCCAGCCCAAAATGTAGTAATAAACAGAAGAAGTAAAGATGGCAGTGTGCAAGAAATACAGATGCCACAGCTGGTGAAGGACTATAATGCATATATGGGTGGCTGTGACAAAAATGACCAGATGACCCGCCTTCACCGGTCTCGTCGTCATTACCGCTGGCCCCAGCGGCTTTTCATAAAATTCTTTATGTGGGCCAGTTATAATTCTTGTATCTTGTATGCTTCAAAGCAGCAAGCTGCTTCAAAAAAGCCAGTTTATTTCACCAGATAGATTCAGAAACTGTGCCTGCAACTTATTGGTGGATACAGGACATCAGCCTGCCGCCACCCACAAAAGGAACCCTGCCATCAACAGATGACCCCAGGCAATCATTTTCCAGAGATGCCCCCTGGGACATCGTCTAATCATATCTGTGTTGTGTGCATGGAAAAGCACTCCAGGTACAACAAGCAAAATCCTGGAGTGTCTTACAAAGACAATCCATGCGAGAAGGTGAAGAGCAACATCTGGTGCTCACTTTGCAAGAAGGACCTCTGTGTGAAACAAGGCTCATCCTGCCGGGTGGATTGGCACACAAAGGTGGAATATTGGCGCTAGATGAAAGGCAGACCTATTTTCTACAGTGTCTCCAAGTTCCATCTTATTCTAACCACTTGTTTGCATGTAACTACCATTTTTCTATATCGTGTTGGATTTTTCTCTTTAATGCTCAGGAGCCCAGATATAGGGGACAGTTAGGTTCAGGGCCTCAGGTCTGGGAGGGTTAAAATACAGAGATTAGAAATTCGCCTAACTGGTTTGTTAAGATGCCAAGTAGCTTGCCTTGGTTTTGGCCTTACCCTTGGAACCATGGGCAAAAAACTGCTAGAAAAAGATTTCAGATGAGGAGAATGGAGGCTACTAGGAATATTGAAAACGACTTACCTTTTAAATGCACCTGCTCTGTTGAAGTGTCTTCCTGTCACTCCTTTTCCACGGAGGTGGACAGATGCTGTCTAAGCGCAAACCAGGAACGTGTGGCTTCCTAAGCCTTGAGCGTCGCCTGGCATCTGGGTCTGAGCTGTTCGTCTGTGCTCTGACTTGAGTTGCAAGTGCTCTTACAGGCGCCACATCAACATGGATCTCGAGAGGTCTCGTGGGGACCAATGCCTCTAACTTCCTGATGCTTGGCATACCTGCTCTCATTGCTTACGTGCCAGGACTAATAGATGCACACCCTTCCTGCTCGCTCCCTCCTGCTTTAACTTGCTCAGACAGGGAATGCCCATAACTCCTAACCGTGCCAGTCCCTTACTTCTCTTGAGTTCTTCAGCCTGGAGTGTATCTCAGAGATAGAGAGTAGGAATGTTCCATTCAGAGCAGATGTTTGTTTATTTTCAAATCTTGGGCAGCTTCTCAGCATTTTGTTGTTCTAAGAAATAGTTTCTCTTTAATTTCTACTCAAAGACAATTTAATCATACCTCGATCTTTTAGGAAGTATTTGAGCAAACAAAATAAACACTAATGAAATAATAAAACTTCCCCAATTAGAGGGACAGCCCAGTTGTCTTGGGTTTTTTGTTTTCGTTTTCTGAGGAGAGCTGTGAGATCCCAGTAACTTCATTGCTGAGGCCAGGAATAATTTCTCCAAAGGAACACCGCTGTTTTTGACAGACAGCGTGAGAACTGGGTGCCTCCTAACTTCTTAAAATCTCTCAATATTTTTCTAAAACTAGGTGGCAAGATACAGAGAAGTAAAATACCATCACAAGAAGTGTACGTTCACACTCATTAAGATTCTTTTGGTTGCAAGTAGTAGAAACTAATTAGTAAACTGATCTAGCAAATAAATAATAAAAGGAGACTGGATGAGGGGAGTTGGGGAGCAAATTTAGAAAGGATCCTGGAATAGTCCCTAAGTCTATAGAAGAGTTGCACAAATGAGCCGTGCCGAGATGGAATGAAATTCCGTGGCTGTTTTTGTGAGTGCTGTTATGACTGTGTCCTCCAGTAATTCCTGGTGTGGGTCCCTCCGTATAAAATTGCAAGTGAGAGAGGGCCAGAGAGGAGATTAACGCCCTCGCAACACTGCTCCCACCACCTTCTGTGTCCTTCTGACTAAGCCCCCAGGCTAAATCCATTCGTAAGCTCCAGCACAAACATTGCTTTATCGCAGCTTTCCGATCCCCAAGTAGACGTGATGTGTGTGTGTGCGTGTGTGCTTGAGTCCCGACACTCTGTGTGTATCTGTCTTGTAGCCCTTCCAACACTCAGCAAATTCTACTTTGTGCAGTAGAACCCCCACGGCCCATTTGGAAGGACCCGTATGTAGTCAGTCAGATTCCAAGGTAGGGAGTCATAAAATATTACTGTGCACTCCTGCTGCCCTAAACGTTGTGTCGGCTAAGTCGTACATTTAATGTCCAGTATTCCTGGAGGGCCAGGCCGTGGCTTTCAGTAGGATGCTGATTGAGCATCTGCTTTCTCTCTCTGGTGAAAATTTAACTCACACCTTAGTTTATATTTTCAGTTTTACGTTCTTTAGAAAGGAGTGAGAACTTACACACTGTGAAACAACACAAATGCAAATCTAGACTTTTGTGTTTCTCTGCTGGTCTCCAGTTGTCTCTCTGGTAGCAACTTACTTTTGTATCAGATCTTACCCGAGCATTAAATCTGTATTCATAGAAGCATCTCCCTTCCCCATACTCATAGTTAATGGGATTATATGGTAAGTAATCAACTTGCATGATTACTAACAGTAAGGCTAGCTTAAACACGCTCTAGCAGTTTGAACAGAAGCGTGTGGGAGCACTAGAGATAGCCTGCCACCCACGGGTGCACAGTGAGCCATGGGCACCTGTCTGCATGTAAGAGCGCGCTGGCAATCCGGAAGGGTTAAGGGGAGGTCTGTCAGAGGCGCTTCTGGTACATTCCAGTGCCTCCTGCACCTGCCTTACCGACCTCCTAGACGAGCGGCTCTCAGGATGTGTTCGGGAAACTTTGGGGGAAGAGTCCCTGAAATCCTTTCAAGAGGTCTCTGAAATCAAAACTGTTTTCCTACTCCTGAGCCTTTTTCACGCTCGTTCTGTAACCCTGTCTCAGTGTTAGTTTCTGACGTGGTAAAGACCGGTAGATGAGGCCCGCAGAAGGAGAGCTCTCTGGTCTTCAGCACCTTTTAGGAATAGCTGCCGGACACGCTCTGTGAGGGGCTGCAGCAGACTCGGCACGCCGTCCGGGCTGGGTGCATGCTCATTCACCTTTGTGATCGCTCGTGTGTTTTTGCGTCATCTTCTACATAAAAGGCACTCAGTAAATACCCGATGCATGTGTGAGCTAAAAAAGCAAAAAGATTAGTTTTCAAGTATTTATTGCCTTTCCAGTTGGGCCAACAAGGTTGTTTCAAGTAAGAGTCCCTGTATTAATGAATGTGTAATTAACAGCAATGGTGTGCACGTGCTTTCAGTACTAAAGTAACATTTCTGACTTTCCCCCTAAACTCTTAAGCAGTGTTTGGGAGAAGAGCAGCAGCGTGGTTTAGTGGGAAGAATATGAAAACACGTCCCCGTGAGGCTTCAGAAGGTGTGTGAGGCTGGAAATCTTGCCCAGGGAGCTGCATCACAAATAAGCTGTTGTTTTCCAGTTTATTTTTCAGGAGACACGAGACAGAGGACAAGCGAACAGAGATGCGGTGTTACCTGAGAGCAGCCAGTTAGGGGAGAAAATTATGCTGAGGGTTAAGACTTCCTTTCCCTTGAGAGGCACTTAAATGTCACTTTAGGTTTGCAAAAGGGGTTATGAAGGTCAGAAAATGAGGGTTTGGAAGTGAATGTTGTTGCTTTGTGTGCGTGACCCTGGCTAAAGAACATTGACGACTGCTGGCCATGCTGAAACGGACCGGTACTGGGGACGTTTCTTCCCCTTCCGTGGTACCCTGGAGAAGGTCAACGGCACAGACCTCTGTCCAATAGTTCGGCCCGGCCGAGTCGGTGTGGAGGGCTCACGGCGGGGTTGCAGGGAGCTCTTGGTGTTCAGCACTCACAGATGCACCGATCTATGAGAAAATGATTCTCAAGGGTAGTATGCAGCTCTGTTTTATTTTTAGAAAAGGATTAACTTATGTTTGAATAGACTTTACTCATGCATTTAAGGTACTTTATACGCTGAAATTTCTTCAAATCTTGCTATAAGACAAGAACATTTCTAGAACTTTCAGCTTCAGTGAGAGACGAACTCGAATTCAAGATTTGTTTTTGGTTTTAAGGAAATTGAAATTTTAATCTCATTAAATTCATTAATTAGAGGGGGTTATTTTTAGATGTTCAAAACTTTAGATGTTTAATATAAAATAATTATGAACTGCCTTCCTTCCAGCATATTTTGGTATACAGTAGGATGCATCTCATCATTGCTCTTGCTGGCCCCTGACGACCTAGACTTGAGATTTGTTGTATATATGGCACTGAGCGACTCTTGAACCACTGAATGACACAGCGTGTTCACAGTTTAGCACACAGGGGCTGCAGTACAAAGTGCCCTAGATTTTGGAGATAAAATTAAAGTCACCCTATGGAAGATTTTCTAGTATAAATCAAACAGACGTGGTTCTAGCTGCACTCTACCTTTTGGTTAACTTCTCTGTCTCCCCAGTGAACTACGTACTTCTTAAAGGCAGTGCCGTGTCTTGGTCATCTCTGATTCCACAGTGCCTAGATGGTGCCCTCACATAATGGGCATTTAGTTAACCTTAGTGTAATGCTGGAAGTCAGTCCCTCTAAAGAGATGAGTCATAAATGCATTGCAGATGAGCCAGAGGATTTCCTGAATCTCTTTTCAAAACCTGGGTGAATTCTCACAGAAGTATGACTGAGCCATAGCTGTCCCTACCCATAGTCACACATTTCTAGCTTAGAGTAAGGCTAGTGTGGTCATGGGACAGTCATGTGTGTTATCAGACAAGACAAGGTCAAGTGACTCTACCACAATGCTTAGTGCTCAAGAGGCCCACAGTGGTAGGGTACTAACTTTGGTTTCCCTTTCCTGTTTCTCTTGAATTTTATATCAAGGGTCACCAAGAAAATTCTTTATGATGGTCAGGAAAATTGTCCTTGAGTTTGGACAACTATTCATAGCAGTTAAAGCTCTAGTTTGGACCCAAATTAATAATTCTGCTGAAAGTAGTCAAAGCACCTGGCAGACCGAACTGGTACCCAGCGTCACCTAGGCAACGATCTGCCCAGTTTCATAGTATTTTCTGGGCTGGCTGTTCTAGCCACAGTGTATTCTAGAACTGTGTGTGTGTGTGTGTGTGTGTATGTATGTACATAAATGTGTATATACTTTTATATACCTTTGATTTAGTGGGTTAGACTAGCTGTGTTTTCAGAAGTTACTTTTCTGCAAAGATGCTAGTCCTTCCACACCTTTCAGAATTCTTTTATTTGCCCTTTGAAGTCACTCTTGATGAAAGCTGCTGTCACGAGGGGCCACAGCTGCCTGTCACACCAGCTTTATAGGAGCCCAGGTCTCTGCTAGCCAGAGCAGAGAAAAACCTTACTCCTGACTGCTGTAAACTCAAAGTTACTTCTTTTGTTTCCCTGGTGTTTATTACTAGTTACATTTTACTGTAATCATTATTACAGATGTTAGTGTATCAAAATACCATCTTGAAAGTGATAAACATCATCTCTGAATACATTTGTTAATTGTTTTCTTTCCATTCAAGATAAGCTTTCATTGGAAGGAATCGTGGTACAGAGAGCTGAATGCCGACCTGCTGCCAGTGAGAACTACATGAGATTGAAGAGGTTGGTGGTTTTTTGCCTATAGGACAATACCCGCTACACTCTTTGGGGGATTGCAATACACATGTTAGATTGCCTGTTGACTGCAAACTGGTTATTGTTGAAAGTGTTTTCTTCAAAGGCGTTTGGTTTTAAAACCAAGTAAGAACAGACTTCCAGTTATAAAATAAGTAAGTCATAGGGATGGGGAGTCCTCATGGTGACTTAGTTAATAATACTGTATTGCATACTTGAAAGTTGCTGCGAGAGTAGTTCTTAAATGTTCTTATCACAAGAAAAAATAAGTTTGTAACTACATATAGTGACTAATGCTAACGACACTGTGATGATCATCACTTCGCAATGTGTATGATTATCGAATCGTTATGTTGTACAGCTAAAATTACACCTATAAATATAATGTTATATGTCAGTTATACTTCAATTTAAAAGTAAAAGCCCAAGTAAGCGTCTCTTCAGCAAGGGACTGTTTATTTGGGATATTTTAAGCTACTGTATTAATATAACCTAGAATCACACTTTTTAAACTTCTTTTTCTAGTTGTCCTTATACATCTTGATTCTCTAAAGATATGTAGTAATATCTTTGTACTATTTTATTTTCAAAGGCTATAATTTTCCCATAATGAATATCTGAAATACTATACTGTATAAAGCAGGTATATTGCTAAAATACCATCTTTTTCTCTTGATCTACAGAGAACTGTTTATAAACTTATTTGTTAGAATTTTGCTTCTGGTCCCCCCCACACACACTTTTTTATATGGCTAACATTTTGTAATTCATATTTAAAGATGATGATTGCAAATTCCAGATACTCTAAATCTTAAGACTTTCCAAGAGTCAGCAATTTTGTAAACCCTGAAGAAATGTATTGTTTTATAGCTTATATAGAACATATTTCAGCCCCATGAAGTTTAGAATTACAAATGTGTTTGTTTCAGCACTTACTGTGTGAAATAGTAGTGAGTGAAACCGACCAGAGTGGCTGCCCTCTGGGAGCGGACGTTTCGTGGGTTCTCGCTGCACAAGACAGCAGTTGGGAGCTCACCATTCAAGGGGGAGCAGCACCCTCTCTTCCGAGTTCTTGTCTGCAGAAGAGGCTGCTGGAACTGGGCCGTCTCTAAATTGCACATCATCTTTTTAATTTTTCCTCCTCTCTCAATTAGATTAGAGCCTGTCTCTTGGGAATGAAACAAAGAGGCTGGTTTTCTTGTTTAATAATTCCTCTAATTTAAATGCCTCCCCAGGGGAAGTAACAGGATGGCAATCACAATGAAAAATTTTTCTAACAGAAAAGAACTTAGGAACACAGGCAGAAGATGTTTCCCTCTTTGTTTACAGCCTGTAAAGTTTATTATATAGTGCAAGTCTTCTGGAAGATTTGCCTTCAAATAACTGCTAAAATTAGGAAATGTGAAATCTGGTCACCAAGCTGCCCTCCCAGATCTTTCTCTGTGGTCTTAGTGTTCTGGGAAGGTTTCTAAAGATTTCTGACAGTGAGTAGGCAAGTCACCTGTGTTTATGAAGCAGCTGCTTTTTTCTTCCCAAAGAAGAAATTAGAATCAGTTAACCTTTGGAGTATGCTCAAAGACTGGCCATAACATACTTTGGTTATGTAAGTGACTTAAGAGACAGGCTGGTTCAGGAGATGGTGATCATCTGAGTTTCCTAAAATAGGTGACACTTGACATCAGTCTTGAAGGCTGAGATTTCTTTGACCACGTGTGGAAGGACAGGAGTGAGAATACTCTAAAGAGAGACACGGGGGCACAAAGACTTGGGGGACACGTTGGGGACTTACAGTTTGACAGGCCTGGAATGCAGGATTGTTTGAGGCAGAGCAAACAGAAGCTCCAGCCCAGGCCTCTTTTTTGAACTCCAGACCTATATCCAGGTGTCCAGTCAGCATTGTAACTGTGTCAGAGCCTGAGCTTTCACCAGCAGTCTTCCTCATTGAGGCAGCACCAACCCTGTGCTCCCGCTTTCTCCCTCCAGAAGACTTGGTCTCATTCTTGACTCTTCTCTCAGACCCAAGTCCAATGAACGTGTGAGAAAACTCTCACTGACTGTGCCTTGACAGTATTGCACAGCTGCAATCTGCCCCTTCCCCACCGCCCCTGTGGCCCACCCCCACATCTCACTGGGGTCACTGCAGTACCCTCCCCACAGAGCTCCTGCTGCCACTTGGCCCCACTGTCGTCTCTTGTCAGCACGGGCACCCGAGCAGTCCTGAATCTGTCAGACCATGTGCATCTTCATCTGCTCACACGTCACCGGCAACACTTTCTATATCATCCGGAATCGAATCCAGGTCTTCAAAATTGTCTGCGTGATCAGCCCCCTGCTCGCCCTTCTGCTCACCCTCACCTCCTTCCTCTCACCCCTCGTCTCCTCCGCCCCGACCCACTGCTCTGCTAGTGGTCCCTGAGTGTACCAGGGCCCTCGTACTGCACATGCTCGCCCCAGGGGACTGCGTACTCAGCTCCTCGCCTCTTTCAAGTCTCCTCTCAGATCCTACTTTCTAAGGCCTACCCTGACCCCCCACTTCTTCTATAGCGTGTCACCTTCATAGCACGTGACACTTCTAACACACTGTCTGATTTACACTGATGGCCGACTTTGCCGTAGTACAGGTCAGCTCCCGGGGTCGGTGTGGTGTGGTGTGGTGTGGTGTTTTGTAAGTATGCTATTTTGTTCACTTGTACACACCCCCCCCATGTCAGTATTAGTTCATATATGTCATAGGTTGTCAGTAAATATTTGTTGAGGGAGTGAGTGGCAAGAGATAAGGTTTGAAATGTTAGTCTTACATGCTTGTCAAGTTACTTGTGAAAGAGTCTTATGTGGTGAGAAATGTGAACTTATGTGTGCTGTGGCTGTTAGGAAGGCAGTGTGGGAAGTGAAGGAAGGGATTGTGTTTTAGCTAGGTCATGGTGGCCAAAGGATAAAGACCGGAAGTGGGGACATGAGCTAAGAGGCAGATGCAATAACCCGGTGCAGAAAGGCTAAACGCTTGACTAAGCTGGTTCTCGTTAGAAGGAAGCTGAGAGGGGAGATTCTGAGGACTTTGGAGGTAGAGTCGATGAACTTGATGAACTCATCTCAGACTTCAGTGGCTGTGGCCCAGGGGATCTCCTGGGACCAGACTGATGATGGTGGCCCTGTGCTCTGGCCTGGGCGCATTTCCCACGGTGACTCCCCCGCTTGGCTCCAGACTGTTCTATGCATCACACAGGGCAGTTTACACTGACAAGGGGAGAGGGATGGGGAGGTTCTGGTATCCTGTATCCATTTTAATTTAAAGTCTCGTTGACAATTTATGTAAAAACGTAAAGAAGAAGATAGTACTTAAACTGCAAGGAGAGTGCAATCGTAAATTGTTAAAAGGTGAAAATAATCTAAGTCATAGTTGTATCTCATGTATTTTGTTCATCATTATGCAACATTTTTCAAGGCCTATTGTGATCACCAATGTAAGGCTCAGTTTAAAAAATCAGTAGATACTACTCTTGCTCCAAGGAGTTTAGTCTTTGAACCTGAAGAAATGCACACACACACGGTGTACAATACACACACACGAGATTATCAAAAAATGCTCACTGACAGTATGGTGTACGTGGGGGTACGTGGTGACAGGTGGGGGCGGATTTCCAGATGTAGGCAACATCAAAACAAGTGTTTGAGAACTTGAGATAGGCTAAACCTAGATGTGTCGCACACATGCTCAGTTTTTCAGGGACCTCCTCCTGACGGCCGACTCCTAATGACGTTCATCGTTTTGATCACCTGGCGCTGGCCTCCCTTTCAGGTCTTGGCCTTTTACATAGGTACCAGAGGGTCGGGTCGCCCCGGAAGTTGTCGTCCCGGCTGTGGTAGGCACAGTCATGTCTCAGGCCTTGGCCCATGCTGCCTCCTGTCCCTATGCCGCCCACCTCCCCGGAGCCCTCGGTAGGCTGCTGCCCCCCACCCCAGCCAGGATCCGCACCCTCCTCTGCATCCCCACGTGCACTTCCTCCTCAGTGGCAGGGTGAGTGTCTGCGTTTTCTGCTCTTAGGAGTACATCGCTGCGTCTTCTACGAGGTCGGGCTACGTAAACCAGGGACTGTGCGTTTTATCTTTGCGCCGCCGCCTCTTTCCACTCTCCCGCCCTCCTTTCAATTTTATGTTTCACGGCACTTAGCATAGCGTGTCACGGTATTAAGTGTGCAAAAGAGTTGGTTGGGTTGAAATGGAATAAAATAGACACACACCATGGGCGTCATGGGCATCAGCAGCACTCGGCTGCCTTCATGGTCGTTCTCAGAGCCGCGCTGGGCACCTCGCGGTGACTTTCAGCTCATACACGCGAGTGCGCAAGTGCACGCACACATCTTGCTTGGAGAAGGATGTCCTTCTCCCTGGAATGGATGCTGTGGGAGAAGCTGGTTGTCTTCATTAGAATACACTAATTTAAAATGTGTTAGAAACAGATAACTGTAGTCCAAGTGCGAAAGTACCGGTGCAATAAAACTACCAAAGGAAGCGAGGAAGGTGTTCTCCCCAGTGTTTAAAAAAGAGGCAGGTCCTCATAGGGAGTACAAGAGACTTCTCAGGGAGATTGGTGGGCCAGGAGTGCCTCTTTCCTCTGGGACCATAGCAGCTGTCCCCATAGCCCCTGAAGACGTACTGTCCCAATGAGGTAAGGCTTTCCAAGTGATTGTAAAAGGCTGGTGTGCAAATGTATGTGTATATGAATTAAAGCGCTGGCGTAATGAAACAGCAGACCATGGTTTTATACTTGTATGAGTTCCTTCTTGCAGGTCCTCTGATGCTTCCATTTTAAGATAGGAATTTAGGGTACTGCCTCAGCCTGAACTTCTCATCTGTGGCAGTCCCCCGTCTTCTGCCCACTCTTTGGGGGTCCTGCGGGGTGCCGACCCCTCCCTCCTCTGCTGCCATGCCAGCTCAGATGTGCACTTGGTCAGAACCAGCCCCATCCAGTGAACCCCACTGCCTGCAGCCAGACTCCTGTCCACCGGCTCAGACAGGAGCTCCCCACAGGGTCATCACCACCTCTACCAGCTCCTGCCATACTTCTCATAACCACTCACTACATTTTGTTCTTTTTTTTGCTTTTGTTTTGTTTATGTCTGTAGAGACTAGATCTTGTTCATCTTGGTTCTAACAACTTTAAGCTCAATAAATACTAGTAGAGTAACTGACCAAAATCCTCATTTTAAAGTGAAGGATCTACCATTACACTTTGATGAATGAGTCTCTCCTGAATTAATACTCTTTTAAAAATACATTTAGCTGTGCTTAAGACTCAAATTACAAGCCCCGAGATGCAGTGCTGGCCTGTGGTGGTGTTTCTGCAGAGCCTCACAGCATCTGCAGGGTAAAAACACTTCAGCACACAGTCACCCTTTGTGCACCCACAGCTGCAAATCAGCAGGGCTCACCTCGGGCCAGTGAAGTCGGGGCGTGTGTCTTCATCATCTGCAGCTCAGACCTCACTCCCTCTCCTCAGGAATGTCTGCCTTTAGGCATTCACCTTTCACCCTGATCCAGCCCTTTCTAGTCTGTCAATCCTGAGTGCATTTTAAGAATGGATGAGCACAACTCAATCTGGGCATTTGATTTTCAACCCATTATTACTAACTGTGAAATAACAGCTATTAGATTACCTGTTCAAGATGTTTTAGTGAGCTTTTTTTTTAATGGGAAAGGAAGAAAAGTCATTGAAATTACACATCTGTGAAGACTGGCCCCAGACACAAAGCTGAGTAGTCCTTTTCGTTTGTGGGTGGGACAACCATCCCTGCTTCCTGGGCCAAATGGCTAGATCTTGGCCTGGCTGCCTTTGTAGGAGATCTTTTGGGAGGATTTAAAACTCACTGCTGCACGTGACCCACGGAAGTGGCCACATTCCCGTGGGCAGGTCAGGGCTTTCACGCTCGTCCACCTGGTGCTTCTGTGCACATTTTAAAAGGGGGCATCTTCCTTGAATATCTTTGTTTTTATCTGAAAATTGTGGTAATTTGCAGATTTGGTTAAACAAGACATTTCTACCACCTTCTGGGAAAGTGTCACAATAATTACACAAACGCGAACGTGCCCTTCCGTGTGACAGCAGTGCGCATTGCACAGTGGGCAGACTTGGGGAGGAGCTGCCCGCCCCGTTGTCCGCAGCCTCTGTGTCCCGGGTTCCTACCATTGGCTTCAGACCTGGTGCTGCTTGCCTGGCCCTGCAGGCCCTGGAATTTTCACCCCTTGGTCTGTGATTCTCTGGAGACTAGGAAAGATACCACATGTTCCTTTACTGGGGACCCAATTGACTCAATAGGAATGATAATGAAGTCTCCAACTTACTACGAGGAGGAACGAATTAAGTCCAAGTACAAGAAGTGCAAGAAAACCTGACTCACAGGTGCCTTATATCCCATCATCCGTCTTACTTGAGTTTCTAATACAGTTGCTATGGGATGTGTTGTGAAAGAAAACTTGAATTGTAAGAAGGAATCCTTGAGCTTACAAGCAGCAAAAGAGAAGATATTGTTTAAAATTTTTGGGAGACTGCTGGGGGAGCTGATTTTCAGACAGGACAGGTCTGCCACAGGGTGGAGTGCCCCCTCGTAAGTGGCTTTGTGTCACATTAATTAGATGTTCATCTTAGTTACTTTCTGTGTTAAAAATCTTACTTCCATTTTCACACATGAGAAAATTGAGTCGCAGAGAAATTAAGTGATTTGCCTGAGCTCACAATTTGTAAATGACAGAGCCGGGTTTGAACGCAGACCCCGTTGATTCCAATGCCTTGATGGCAGGCTGCCTCCTCCAGCCTTAACAGGTTCCGAGGTTGCTGGCTGATCAGTAGGAGAAGGAAGGAAATGTGTTCTCTTCACCTCCTCTCTATGTGGGTTGGTCCTTGCCCTGCTGCCCCACATCTTAAACTGACATTGTTAGTACTGTCACTCTGTCACGTTACAAAATAAACAGGGCATTTATGTAAGATACATAACTGCTTCATTATTTAGCATTTTTATCAAGTTTCAGATGCTACCACATAAGAGTGAACTTTGATATAGTAACTTAATTACATTTCAGCGTTCCATGTCTGCAGAAGAGAGGTAGAATTTTAAATGATTTTTATATGCTTATGGACTTTATTTTTGTGAAGTCTGTAATGCTTTGGGTAGTTTTGATGAACTGGTACTGTGTCATTTTGAAGGGCTACTTCTCTGTTAATGTACCCTAGGTTACTACAGTTGTCGTATACTGTCTCCTGATTTTTTGTTTGTTTGTTTGTTTTTACTTTGAAGGCCTCAGAATGTCTAAAACTTCTTTCTTATAATGTGTTATATATTTGAGGAAAACTGAAAGGATGGAATTAATAACGATAATAACATTAAGACAGACTTTTCAAACAAAAAGCATGGTAAACACATTGGAATAGCAGGAGAGGAAGGTGTGGTCTTATTAGTAAGCTTCTATTAATATGAAACTAAATATGCCAGTGAATGGTATTCCCAAGGAAATGCAGCTCCAGCTTCCTGAGGGTAAGACTTTGTCTGCTTTACTCACTGGTGTTTCCGTAATGACTGGGGGCACTTAGTAGGTGCTCAGTAAATATTTTGCTGACTGAAGAGAGGAAGCAGTAAAGGTATGAGACCTGGGTCGTATGCCTTTGTCTTACAGGCTCTGCAGGACTTTGATCACCATGAGTCATTCCTTCTTAAGCTGTTGCTTGCCAGGTTGATTTGTCTACTTCTGTTACGTCCCCATAGTTCATAGCTTAAAAGTGTCATCTGTTACTCATTTGTTCAATAGCATCTAATGTATTGTAAGCAGTGTAACATTAAAAAGCAACCAGAGCTTGTCGGTGTGGGGAAATGGATCATATGTGGGTATTAAATAATAATTTAGGGCAGTACATTGTTGCGCGCCATATGAGAGGTTGGCACGGGCAGTAACTGCCTGGTTTCAGGAGGTGCTGATTTGGTGAAGTCGGCGAGAGGAGCCGTAGATTTTCCGTGGATCAGGAGGTGGGGAGAAAGGGGTTCCAAGAGGAACAACAGCATGATCTGCAGGGAGCCTCCGGGGGTGCTGTAGGGAATGCTGTAGATCAGGCTGGTGGGCAGAGGCGCCGGAGGGCTGATCGCAGGGTGCTGCGATGTGAGACCGAATACACGGGTGACCCCGAGTTGCTGACTGCGTGGCTTCCACCCTGAGGGAGGGGGGCTCCAGGTCTCGGGACTGTTCTTGACGCACTCTCCGCCCATTTGCTGTGACTCTCTTTAGTGTTCTTTGCTCAGTAGCCTTCATAGCTCCTGCTCATCTTTCAAACTCACTCCCCCCCTACATTTTTGCTAAGTGATTCCTCCACTTTGAAAATAAACGAGTATACATGGCAGCGCCGGCATTTGGACCTCCAGCCCAGCCCTCTCCCAGACCTTCATGCTCATCTGCGCAGTGCTCCCCCACCCCCCACCCCCGCGACAGCTCCCTGGGACGTCTCAGCGTCCCAACCTCACACGCCTGAGACTGCCACCCTCTTGGCCCCAATGCAGGTTTTCCCCAGTCTCCCCATTTCCACTCGGTGGCTCAGTAGAAAACGTGGGAGTTACCCACAATTCCTCTTTTCTTGACAAGACACATCCAGTGAATCCATCTTCAGGTTCTGTCAGCTGTGCCACTACACACCGTGGCCTGCTACTTAGTCTGAGTGTCCCCTTCAGTCACCTGCATTTAAGACCCACTTCGTAACTTGCAGGGCCTGTTGCCAAATGACAGCACAGAGCCAGTCCCTTGTTCGTAAATTGCTACGAACTTCCCAGTGGTGACAGCATGGCGTTCAGTCAAGTGCACAGCCCTTCTGAACGTGGGCACAGGGCGACTGCACGGGCACTCTCTGCTGCTGCTGCATGGCCTCCTGACTCCCTGCCCCCCCCCCCAACCCTGCCAAAGACCACTCCTCACAGGTCAACGGCAGTAGCCTGGATCAGCCCGGGCCACGCCCTGCTTAGCACTTAGGCGTGCCTGCACGGGCGAGCCTGCACGGGCGTGCCTGCACGGGAGAGCCTGCACGGGAGAGCCTGCACGGGCGAGCCTGCACGGGCGAGCCTGCACGGGAGAGCCTGCACGGGAGAGCCTGCACGGGAGAGCCTGCACGGGCGTGCCTGCACGGGAGAGCCTGCACGGGAGAGCCTGCACGGGCAGCCTGCACGGGAGAGCCTGCACGGGCAGCCTGCACGGGCAGCCTGCACGGGAGAGCCTGCAGAACTGACCTTCCAGACTGTGCTCCGCTGCCAAAGCTTCTTCCACTCCTCCCACCACCCCTCCTCTCTCATCCACTCGGCCGGGAGAACAGTCCCCTTTAACCTCAGCACGGGCTTTCACTGGCTCCGAACGCTTCCGCCTTGTCTCCTTGTGCAGCTCCCGGGTCCTGTGTCACCTCCTCAGATAGGCCCTGTAACAGGGTAGCCTCCTCCCCACCTCCAAGTCACTTGCTAAGCCACGAACCCGTTTTGTTGTATTCTTGGCACCCGTTAATTAATTATCAGTTAGGACACGGATGGTAACCCTGTCACCTCGTGTAGTGCCTGCTGCACAGTAATGCTCGATTAGTAGTTGTCGCATGAATGAATGTTTTTCATAATCTTTTCAGCCTCTTTCATTTTGGAGATTTACCTGAAGATTGACAGGATTTTTTTTCTTTGTTAAATTCTAATGACTTCTTTGTTGTTATGAAATTTATTGAAGTGACATTGGACTGGACAGATTACACAGGTTCCAGGTGCACAATTCTACAGTACGTCGTCTGTGTGTCGTGTTATGTGTTCATCACCCAGAGTCATTTCTCTTTCCTTCACCTTCCATTTGGCTCCCCTCCCCCCTCCCCAACCCCCTCCCCACTTTAACCCTCAGGTCACCACTAAATTGGTTGTGTCCATGAGTTTTTGTTTCTTTGTTGCTTTCAGCTTTGTGTTCCACAAGTGAGTGAAGTCATATGGTTCTTGGCCTTTTCCGTCTGGCTTATTTCACTAAGCATGGTGATCTCAAGGTCCATCCATGTTGTCACAAATGGCCATATTTCATCTTACCTTATAGCTGAGTAATATCCCATTGTGTGTATGCACCACAGCTTCTTTATCCAGTCACCTGTCACAGGGCACTTTGGTTATTTCTGTGCCTTGGCCACCGTGAACAGCACTGCAGTGAACATTGGGGTACATATGTCTTTGCAGACTAATGTTTTCAAATTTTGGGGTAGATTCCCAGAAGGGTGTTTGCTGGGTCACACGGTAGCAATTCTAAGAATTTTTTATTTGTTATATTGTCATAAAATTGACTTAACTTATATTTAATTTACAGACATTCTAGAGTTAATTTTAAAATCTCAAAGAAATCACCTTCTCTTTAAAATGGCACTTCTTTGGTGTGACACATACTGCATGTATTCTAGCTGGCTTGGAAAGGAACCAAAGAGGTTGGTACCTGTCGAAAGCAAAGTTAATGCTTATAGGGTAAGCAGAGTCTTTCCCTCAGAGTCAGTATTCCACACCATAGTAGCAGAGGTTTCACAGCCCAGTCTTTCCAAATTTGTGTAAACCCGTTCTGTCAGTAAACACTGAACACCTATTACGTGCCAGACACTCAGGAGCATACCGGGAAGATGTGTTGCCTGCCCTTGAGTTGCTCACTGTCAACAATTTGTTCTTTGATATACAGCATTCGGTGTAGTTTCAAAAAGAAAAATATTAAATCTGCTTCATGAACTGCACTTGGTCTTCTGACATTTAAGACTTGACTTTCTGCAAAGTCCAAAATGATACATTTCTGTAGGAGAAGCACACACACACACTTTATGAGGCTAACGTGAATGTGAAATATTAAAAATTAATTTACAGATCTGTAGTTTACCAGTACTGTCTGGTACACACCAGTTTTAGAGGGGGTGGGTGTGGTGATGGCCAAATGCTATTGTTCACAGACTTTTCAATACTTATTACATAATTACATTGAATGCCATATGGCATTTTATTGCAACTCAATAAATTACCAGGAGTTTATACTTCTGTATTTGTTATTTTTAGTGTGCTTCTCAGTAGCCCTGTTTTTTGTTATATAAACTTTAGATGTTTCTTTTTTATAAAGAACTATCCTTCAAGTGAAAATGATTTGTGAAATACAGCACCCTGACTTTTCCAGAAATAATCCCCATGTAGATTCTATCTGGTGAGTAAATGATAGTCTATATGCTATATGCTATATAGCCCTTCACATATAGAAAATAATAATAAGTATTGCTCACCATGTCAACAAAGAGATAAACTGAAATTATTGTTTTCAAGAGCATTTTATTTCAAAAATTACTCCTACTGTTTTGGTACATTCCTGGAACTCTAGAGGAATGAGTCGTTTCTAATAGTTTTCCAACGGGCTGTTACTGAGTTCTTTTTTAAAGTTCATTACTTTAAAAAGAAATTGTAATTAGTGGTAATGAATGAAAATCTTTCTAAAATATATTACATATTGTACCTGTCTGCATACCTCATATACAGAACTTACTGAGAACACGATTTCGCCTTCTCTTTAGCATGGCTTTTCGTGTGAGAGCCTGGTTTTGAATTATGTGGTAGATGCCTGCAGACACTGCGAGGAGGAGCAGGGTTATTTGCCCTATTCCACAACGGTCACAGAGTGGCGTCCCTCGGGAGTTCTTCTGATTGCTTTATGTAGTTCCTCAGTCCCCTCCTTGCTGCTCTCATTTTGTCATGTTGATTGTGGGACTGTCTGTTGCAGCCCTCCCTTTGTTCTGATTTACTGTTTTTAATTTCCTGTGAGCTGGCAAACCAGGTTTAAAATTCTATTAGAATGAATAATACGTGTAAAAAAAAACTGAATAGACTCCGAGTGAAGGCCTAATGGGCTTGCCTCTGAGTCAAGTGCCCAGAGCTGTCATGCTTGGCCTTGTGACATCTGTTTTGGTTGCTGAGATGCTCTTTTTTGCTTCTTTCCTGGTCTGATTAGGGCAGATGTCACTGTATTTAATAAATCACAAAATAGAAAATCTGTAGAATATCTTACTTTGGAACCCTTCCTTTGGGCCACTTGGTCCTTGTTAATGTGACACACTGGTGTCACCTGTCTGAAGCTCAGATACTTAAGGAAGTATTGCTAATTAAATTCCCTGACATCTTCCCATGTGCTTTGCTGTGAAACTGAGTCATACGACTAAATGAACTCTATCAAGCTGTTGATTGCCAAAGCTTGTTTCTCTGCTCTTAATTCAAATTTCTGTCCTGGATGAAGCATGCAGTTTCAGAATGCTTTGAGTATTGACGACATACCAAGACACTGCAGCCAGTCCCAGTGTGCATTCATTACAGCTTCAGCATACACCATAGAATGCCTTCTTTGTCAGGCACTGTGCTAGGCACAATAAGAAAGACTGGGTTTCTGTTGTCTTTGGACCATAGCTGGTAGTACCCAGTGGTTCTCAAACTTCTCTGTGTATGCAAATCACCTGGAAACTTTGTTTAAAATGTTGATTCCACTGCCTGGCCCTCAGAGTTTTTGACTCAGTGGATCTTGAGTTGGGTCTAGAAATATGCATTATTAACAGGCAACCCAGTGATTCTGATGAAGTCATTAGTCTGGCTGATAAGGAATTCTTAATGAGGACATGCTGTTTTCAAATAATACCTGGACAAGAACAGTATAATGCTGTATTTAACCTGATTGCTATTTCATCTGTAATCAAAACTATCTCAAAGTCTATTTTCTAAATCACTGGCTTATGTTTCTCCTCATTACCTTAATGTGGGGCGGGGGGAATGCCTGAAAACTATGATTAAATCTAAGCATAGTGATTTCTTGTATTTTAAATACCCTACCAACAATTCATCTTTTCCATAAAGGTGAAATTGGCCTATGACAAGCTGTCTCCCAAAGACAGTAGTTACTAGAAACTAGAGCAAAGGCAAAGCATCTTCGTTCAACGACTTACTTAAAAATGAAGTGTCATTGAACACTTGAATGTGCATAAGAAGTTGTGTCACTGGTTGCCTCCAGGGAGAGGACCTGGATGTCTGGGGGGACTTCTTTTTAATCATTTATCTTTTTGCACCTTACATATTCTATACCATGTGACTGTGTTGATCCAATCACCAGAAATCAATTGGAGAATGGATGACATGTTGTAACCTTAGCTCTAAAAGTATGCTATTGGTTGCTGTTCATTTAGATGTCCCTTAAGCCTGCTTTCTTTTTCTTTTTCCATTGGCTTTCTTTTTGACACCTTTCCCTATCAGCACATTGCTAGAGCAGGCACATCCAACCTGCGGCCCAGGACGACTTTGAATGTGGCCCAACACACATTCTTAAAACAGTATGAGATTTTTTGGGGCGACTTTTTTTTTTTTTTTAGCTCATCAGCTATGGTTAGTGTTAGAGTATGTTATGTGTGGCCCGGGACAGTTCTTCCAGTGTGGCCCAGGGAAGCCACAAGGTTGGACACGCCTGTTCTAAAGGGTGGAGCTTTTCCTCTTGTAAGTACATTATTTGGAACTCTTTCTATATTCAGAGGTTTGTGATACTACTTTATCTTTTAATTTCATTCTTACACATCCAAGGCCTGTTTCTAAGCTGTCTTTTCTACTTCTTCTAATTTGATACCAGAAATGTACCATTTTAATTGTTGTGGCTTAGTAACTTATTTTAATGCCTAGAATATTACGATCCCTATTATTATCATTCTTCATTTTTTTCTTAATTTTTTTTTTACCTGTTTAGTCTTCCATGTCAGTTTTAAAATAATTTTTTAATTGAAAAAAATCCAGTAAATTTTTTTTATTTTAAACCTATAAAATTATTTGGGAATAATAGTTTCTTGGCACACTTTCCATTTATTCAAGCCTTCTTTTATATCTTTTAGTAACTGTATAGGTTTCTTCATATAGGGTTGAACATTTTTATAAGGGTTGCTTTGTATATTTATGTTTTTATTTCTGTTGCAAATGCTTTTCCTTCAAAAAACATTATATAACTGGAATATAGAAAGGTACTTTTGTGTATTTGCACTCTTTCTAGTCTATCATTGTTCAGTTGTTTCTCATTTTTAAAGTATATCATTATACTGGCTGAAAATGTATGCTAACTTTTAAAAAGTATTTCATTACTATATGAAACTTAGAATAGTTTAGTATAAATATATATGTTCATAGTTATTCTGGTTGAAAATGTAAAATAAAACCTTTTTGTCCTTAAGTTCCTGAGATTATTGATCAGAGATAGACAGTAACTTTACACACACACACACACACACAGAGAGAGAGAGAGAGAGAGAGAGAGAGAGAGGGAGGGAGGGAGGGAGGGAGGAAGAAGAAGAAGAAGAGGGGGAGGGGGAGGAGAGAGTGAGTTTGGGTTTATTTATTCCTCCACAGAGAAACAAAATTCAGCACTGAGGAACCTAGGTTGTAAGGTGGGGCCATTTTTCTAAAACACTACAGGGTTTCACAGGTATATATGTGTGAAAATTTAACAAATGGTCCACTTTAAGATCTGCAATTTATTGTGTATCATATATACTTCAATAAAACTGTTCTAAGAAAACAGATATCAAAACAGTTTGGCTTGAGGTGGGCTTCCGCTCTGATCGTCTTGCCTTTACTTGCTGTCATTGCAGATTTCTGTTACAGATTTTGCTGATGAACTTCAACAGGATTGTAAATCAGTAGTTAACACGGTCCCTGGCAGGTAATAGACATTGGGACTGCATTAGGTGGAACATAATTGAGTACCACTGGACCGGTTTTGCCGCCTTTAACACTGGGATTGCGGCGCTGACCTTTCAGGTGACTGTGGGAATGCTGTGGTCCTCTAGTGAGAGCTGCCAGAGGGATGAGTCAAGCATAGGGACACAGAGCACCCATCTGGGGCCTGCAGGGTGGCTCTGCTGGGGAGGCGATGGCCCAGGGAGGAGTTTTCCAGGCCAAAGAGGGAGCACAGAGGGGTGGAAAGAAGGTGGCCAACTCCTGGACTCCACAGACATTCCAAAAGCTCTTTTGGTTGGGATCTGCCTTTCCCCCTTCTCCACCAGCGCATGGCTTTCCCATATTGGTTTCTCCCACAGTTCCTACATTGGGTCCGGCTTATTTCGGACTCCAGGATATTCTTGAATTCAGTGTCATAGGTACAGTCCTCGTGCACTGGTACCCGTGGCTTCCCTTCAGCCATTGTTCATTTTCCCCTGGTATATCAGGCTGTCCCTACTCTGGTGCTCGCGCCATCATGCTGCTGGGCCCTGTAGTTCCTCAGCTTTAGCCCCTGACCCCTAACAGCTCAGGCAGGCATAGGAAAGTTTTCATATCCTGAACTGACAGTCATTTCACCACTTCCACTCACCTCTTCTTCCCCCCACTTCTCCTGCCTTCCTCACTCCCTCATTCTGGTCTAAAGCAATGAGTCAGTAGGGAGTCCTCTCTCTTAGCCATCCTAAGTGACAGTTTAAATGACTTTCGCTCTTTTATGTCAATACCGGTATTGCAGCAGCTGGTCCCGAACAGAGTACTCTCCTGTGGGTGTAACCACTCCTTCTGAAGTTTTCCCCCTGGCTTGATTGGTTCTGAACCTCTCTTTGTAATTTTCAAAGGTTGCTAAAACAACTTATTAAAATTAACCTTATCTTTTCAGAAATTCTCTCTGAAACCCAGTGCACATTGGTGGCCATTTACTGCCAGATTATTTCCATCTATTATTCCAGTGTTTATAGTTTCATGGAGTCACTAATGAAGTAGCCAATTTGCTGTAGTTGCTTAGTCACCATAGCAACAGTGTCTTGGTTAGTGCACGCCTAAGTAGCTTCCTACGGTTTGACATGATATGCAGCTAATGAGTCTGATTTCCACTCAGAGGCAACTGGAATTCTGCAGAATGGTATAATATTTTTAAAATTGTTGAGTAGAAGTTGTTTGATCCCACTGTTGTATTCTGTTGGCACCCATCACATAGTCATAGGATCAAAGAAGTTTTAATTTGGAAAAAGTGATTCATCCTTGCAGTATGTATCACAGTGGCTGACTAGAGAAGCGTTGCTTCTGTCACCATAAGCAGCTTATTTAATCTCTAGCCTAAATATTTTTAGGAGTTAGAGAAATTGATGACAAAGTTAGCAATTGAGACTGCTTACTAATCTTGAGGGCTTAGGTTTAAACCATTTAAGTAGTTCTCGCTATAAGCCTCCAATTTATAATATAAATAATGAAAACAGGACAATACTTCTCATCACAGTAATTTTTCTGGTCCTTTTATCATCTAATTTCTGTTGGGTCAGCCTCCATGAACTACATTACCACACTCATTTCCCCACCTACACACTCACTTTAAATTCCTTTAGTCACTATCTCAACTAACAGTTATATGAATCTGTTTTCATTTTTTTAAAGGTGTTTACTTCAGATTTCACATATTTCATATGTACCCAGAAAATACACATTCTGTACTATACATTACTTGGAGAACATAGCCTGTTCATGATGACGAAGGTCAGTTTCAGGAATCTGATCTCATCTTAAGTGATGTAAAGATTATTGCTGTGCCTTCTGTTATAAACATGTGAAGGCTCACTTTAAAGCACCACATTCACTTCACACCTGAATCACTTGTAGCAAACACACTCCATACTCTTAACCACGACCTTCGGTGTGTGAATTAAACCCAAAGCCCACTTCCTTTTGTCATCTCTCTCTCTACATACAGATTCTTGTTTTGATCTCTGTAAAGATATAGCAAGTTCAAGTTCTTCTTTCTTTCTTTTTTTTTGGCTCTAAATATTGAACCAGGAGAAGCATAGGCATGTTTTAGACAGAATGTGTTTATTCAAATGTGTATGTACATATACCTCATCCACATTTTCTCATTTGTTCCTGCCTACCTCAGTTGTTGAATGGATTGTGCTACAAGACAGAGTTGCAGGGTCAGCTGCTATTTGACATGTCACCTGGGACTTTTCCATGGACACACTAGAGGGAACTAGAGGAAAGAGCTTGGTATGAAACCATTACTGCAAGTGGAAAGAGTAATGTGGGAGTTGATGCTTTCTTACTAGTATTCAGCTTCATTATCTTCCTGTTTATATTTACCCTCATCAGATGTGTCTACCAAAGCAACTTTACAAAGATAAATGACCTGGATGCAGACCATATCAACAGCTTAGGAAAACAAAGTGGATTTTGCCCATCACTTCTCAAATATGCATCATGACTATAGCCTGTATAATAACTTGTACCATCCATGCTTACTGATGGTGCAAGATACATTTTTATACGTTTGTTTGGGTCCCATAATAATTGTCATTCTGTGACTAACCAGAGCTTCGTGAAGAAAAGCCTGATAAAATAGCTGTATTTTTAATAGGGCTAGCAATGCAAATAAAACAACGCAGACTCTAAATCATAAAGCATCAGGACTGTTATTACCCGCATCTTGTTTTGAAACCCTTTTCCTGTGTGCTGAGTTTACTGCCTCTGTGTTAAGACCAGTATGAAGAACTAGGTTTGAATTGAACCAGGTAGTTTTTATACTCTTAGAAAAGCCAGACGGAGGCATTTCTGTAATGCCTTCTTCCCTCTGCTAATTCATGAAACTCATCAAATGATATATCCAGTTCTTAATAAATCTCTCCATTGGCTGTATATAAGAGAAAATTTGCATGTTGGCCAGGTAACTTCATGTCATTGTCACCCAATTCCCCATCACATGCTATCAAACCAGAGGCCTATTTTGTCATCAGTGGATAAACAGTTTGGGGAGCTTAGAAAAAAGTATTCATAGTCCAATGTCTGTTGAAGGGATTGGCAACACAAACTGTCAGAACTGTGAAAAAAGACAGTCTTAGTGCAGTGGTTACTCTCAGCACTTTATCAATACGATGAACATATAAGCATTGGTATTTCTGCTATAAAACTGAGTTACTTATATTAATGATTATTTCTAGAAATTTCTCTTTTAAAGTATCCACAAATGTAAAATCTGTGTGAGACTTTAAACTCTCAAAACCATGTTTGAACCTTAAATTAATGAATGCATTTCATCCTTAGTGAAAAGAAAAGGCTTTTGCATTCTGTATATCTTACAAAAAATTGTTCATTGGAGTTCATTGTTTTGGCATAGTGAAAGGCCTAACTTGAGTTTTCTTCTTGTCTTCTTAGGACACATTTAGGAGAGAATAAAAAGGCACCGATTTTTATTTTTTATTTCTAATGATTCATGAGTAGTTTTAAATGCTAGTGAAATTCGTAAATTAAATGGGAATTTTATGAAATTAGCTATGTCCATATACTTTAATTTCTTGGTTAAGCCACATAGCCTTTGCTATAATGTTTATTTTACTGTTTACTGTAAAAATAGCAAAGGTAAACATTACAAAAATAGAAAAGTGCTACTGAAAGGAACTCTTACTGTAGCAGTCTTATACCTAATAGCACTATCTAGGTTTCATTTAAATCCTTCTAGAGAAATTAGCCAGTTCTTCAGTATTTTTACTCAAGATATACAAGGGCCATCCAGGAAAATCCATAAATGCCTCTGTTTTTCATCGTACATGGTTGAATACTTTCTGGACAGCCCTCGTGTATGATGTGACTCAGGAATGTTCAAGAGCTCAGCAGACCTGGCACATCACTCTGAACTGCCACCACTATGACTGCTGGTCCTGCAGTTCTCTCTTCCAGCCATTCCTCCGAGTCACGCCACTGTGGGGCTTTGCTGTACAGGGAAAGTCCTCAAGGAAGCAGAGGGTGGGAGTCCCCCCACTGGGTGGGGCGAGCCTACAGTCAGTACTTAGGCGAAATCCATTTTCTGTATGTGAACGTCATCTGGGAGGAGAGGTGGGTAGTGAAATCTGAGTTGCATGTAGTGAAATGGTCTCCTCTACCCAGCCTCCCCCACAAGTCTGAGAGTCAGTTTAGGGAAGTGCTGGGCAAAGTATTTAAAAGATATAAAAATCTATTCCTTAGGGATTGTCGGTCTAACTGGTTTTATTTAATGTTCTCTGCAGACATTAGCTGATTTTGCCATTGAAGTAAAATGATGCATATGGAATAATTCAGAGCTGTATGGAAACTGTAGACTCCGGTTGCTTACCGAACTCAGCAGAACCCGTGCTTGTGTGTGGCCTTGCTGACCCCGCCTCCACGTTGGGAGTGTGTTGTACTTGCAGTGCAACCACTGTGCGGGTGACTTGGAAGTGCTTGGGTAGATATGCCACTGAACAGGCCTTCAAGTTCAAGATCGTGGGGACATTGTGTAAGGAAAGAGGGCAAAAGGGCAAAAGGAAGCTACATAAGGTAGTCAAACTGCCCTGGCTCTGAGCTGAGATGTTTTAAGCAGAGATTCTGCGTTGTTTAAGAGAGGCAAATAGCTACCCTCTGGGATGCTGGCAGTGCAGTTTCCCATTAGATAAATGGTTGACAGTCTTACATTGTTTCAGTAAAAAATAAATCAGGCAGTAATTAGAAAAACAAAAACAAGACATTTACATAACAGTATTCAATACACTGATTGTCATTTATTTCACCTTAGACTCAGAACATACCAGAAACTTGTGGGGGCTGTTGTTTCTAACAAAAATCTAGGACAAAACCAAGTCCAGTGTGCATGGTCATTCCCTCTTCTGGGTGTAGGTTTCTAGCTTGCCTTGTCAGCTAACGTAACGGACACACTTTGGACTTAATATGTCTTCTGAAATAGCTGTAAGTATTTTAAAGTGGGATACTGTATCAACTTGAAAAGACGTCTGAATTGCTTCATTATGTTTAAGATGCAATTATGATACAGGTGAAGAGCACTGGACAAGGAATCTTGAAATAATTTTCCCTCTCTGCCTCTGACAAACCGTGTGATCATGAGCTTGCCCTGGGACTTCATTAGCGATTTGAATTATTCTGATACAGAAAAATTCAACCCAGCGTTAAGTCTTTAGGTTGAATCATATGAAATTTCTAGTTCTATAAAAAGTAAGAAACCATCACATTTCTGTATTTTTCAGTTCTTCGTCTCAGTAAGTCTAGGAGAGTCCGTCAGCCAGCTCGTGGATTCTGTCTGGCTGGGATCGTGGGGTTGGAGGTGGAGGGGGTTGCTGGTCCTTCAACAAAACTGTCGTCTCAGTGGTTACTACACTTTTGTGTCTTGACTTTACTACTTGTAGTGGTAATCCTTAATTCTTTGCTGCGGCTTTGCAGAAAACAAAAGACAGGCAAAACCCCTGGGGTTACATACATAGATGTTTGTTTTGGGGAGGAGGAGGGTGGCCTGTTCTTTAAATTGAATTAGTTGGCAGTATCTAATAAATGACCTCACACGAAAATCTGACTCTGCGTTTGGACTCATTAGTGGGCTTGCATTCTGACAGAGTGCCCATCAGCTGGTGCTGACTGGTTGCCCACCTGGGATGGAGCATGCACTCTGTTTCCCGTTCACCACAGCCCACACCCCTCACGGTTACTTTCCACTTTATCTGATGGGTCCCTGTATGTCTGTGGTTCTCTTGGGCTGTCCAATAGAACTTTCTGTAGTGACAGAAGTGTCCTGTATCTGTGTTGTCCAGTGTGGTGGCAACTGGCCATGTGGCTCACGAGTACTTAAAATGTGGCTCATATGCCTGAAAAACTTGAGTTTTTCATTTCATTTAATTTTAATTAAATCCTTGCCTATCTCTAGTGGCTCCCATATTGAACAGTGCAAGTAGATAATGGAGTATTTTCCTTTTTGGGGTGTTTCCTACAGAGTGAAAATTAAACCTTAATGCGTTTTACAGCCTATTTATTTATTTATTTATTTATTTTCTTTTTGGTATGTGGGTAGCTCCCGGACCTGGGAATCGAACCCAGGCCACAGTGCTGACAGTGCCAATGCCGAAGCCTTAAGCCACTACACCATCAGGGAACTCCCTACAGCCTCTTTATTTAAATGTCAAATCTAAACGTTTGCATGTATTACTGTAAATTATATGATTTGACAACCAAATTATCATTTCTTAATAAATGCAGCCTAAAACTTTTCTTCTTGTCCTTTTCCCCCTTGACTCTTTATTCAGCACTTTATAGTACTTGCCTGTTTTAGGCCCTAGGGCTATGAGGAAGGTTCCTGTTTTTATGAAGCTTACAAATGATACATACTTGTAAGAGACTCTTGTCCAAGTAATTTAATATTTACTGTCTATCATCCTTCCAGCAGCTCTGTCAGATAAGGATATAATTAGATTACTGCCAATTGCAAGCCCTAAAATTTCTTCATTGCCACTCAAACCCACATTCTATTATAGTAGATTGAAATGTACTGCTGTGACAATTCCTTTGATAAGCTCTTTTTGTCCTATTCCCAAAATATTGAAACTTCCTACAAACGCAGTCTTAAAACTAGGCATCATCAGAACCTTTTCGTGTTTGAACACCAACTTGCTATGCACCTGCTCATTGCCTCACCTGGCCTTTCTCCCAGCCTTCTGTATGCCTGCTCCCAACCTGGGCCTCCTTCCGATATGTCCCTTTTTGTCCCTTTCTTTGGGCCCTCTGCCTGTGCTCTCCCCCACCCCCCAGAGGTGGTCCCCATGCCCACTGCTGCTCCTGATTCTCCTTAGACAGACCTTTCTCTGTCCCTCACCCTGCAGATGTTGGTTCCTCCCCCGCTTAGGAGGCACTGTTAACCACCTTCTCTGCTTGACTCTCTCTCTTTCAAAAATGAAACCAAAATGTTAAGAAAGTACACATTCTTTTGGGAAACTTACCATTTTAAGAACAGCATAAATTGCAATCCAGTGCAGCTGGGCCACAAAGGGTAGTCAGATGCTAAAATGATGACATTTGTATTGCGGAGTAACTCCTGTATTGGCAGTGGCTCGTGGAAACATTGGTTGGCTAGTGTTTTCTGTAGTTGACAACCAGATTAGCAAGCAGTGTTACGTAGGGTTTTCTGCTTAGATGTGAAAATAGCCTACATGTCTAAAATCAGACATTGTGGTGGTATTCATTAATATAAGATTTGACCTTTTCCTTTGTGATCTCATTGTGCAATAAAGATGTCATTTGTTCATTTGCTGAAGAAATACGTATCGAGCTATTTTTATGTGAGTAACACCATATGTACCAATGACGTAAATGAAGAACCCATTGGCTAAAATTTGTAGATTTCTCTTCCCCAACCTACCAACAGCTTAGAGCAATAGAGTTTGGGTTTTTTCCCCTCATTTTGTTAGATATTACTAGGATTCATCCTTTAGAATATTTAGGAGATATTTCTGCTACTCCTTTTTTACATGAATTTTATATTTCCAAAATCCACTAAATAATTTGAAATTTGAATTCCTAGTATAGTATGTAAGTCTTAAAGCAGGCATGTCCAACGTACAGCCCTGGATGGCTTTGAATGCGGCTCAACACAAATTTTTAAAAAATTATGAGGTTTCTTTGCGACCTTTCTTTTACATCAGCTATCATTAGTGTTAGTATATTTTTTGTGTGGCCCAAGACAATTCTCCCAGTGTGGCCCAGGGAAGCCAAAAGATTGGACACCCCTGTCTTAAAATATAATGAAGGTCTTAAATAATTTTAAGTAAAGGTGATTATGGACCCTGGTTAAAGCCTACTGACTAGTGACACTGACTTAGTACAGTAGTTCTCAACCTGTGGGTCGCAACCCCTTTGGGGGTTGAATGACCCTTTCACAGGAGTCGCCTAAGACCATCAGAAAACACATATCAGATATTTACGTTACAATTCATAACAGTAGCAACATGACAGCTATGAAGTAGCAGCGACAATAATTTTATGGGGGTCACCACACCATGAGGAACTAACTGTATTACAGGGTCGCAGCATGAGGAAGGCTGAGAACCACTGACTTAGTAGGAATCTTCTTCCCAGTGTTGTAAGGAGGACGTGCTCTTGTCTCTGTGCATGTAGACATGGGCTAATTGTGGCGAGCTGGCACGTGCCAAGGAGAGTTACTTATTTTGAACTAAACTCAATGTGATTTTATTCTGTTATATGGCCTTTTAGGAGACTGTATAGAAGGGATTGTATACTTTTAGGGACTGAATTGATTAACTGCTTGAACCTTGGGGTAAAACAAGATCTACATCCCAGTTCTGTTTTGGCTGCTGTGAGGAAAGCGTAAAATGAAGATGATGTGGGGGTGGTAGAGCTCTTCAGACAGTTTTCAGCACATACTAAGTGCTCTTAAAGTATCTGCTGTTATTTGTTGTTTTATTAGTGGTGCAGCTCTTAATCATATAGTCCTTGAGCTTTTTCTTTGTTGGGAGAGAGATAAAACTGACTCTTTAAATAGTATTTCCAGAAAGACTGGTAATTCAGTGAGCCCCGCCTTTAAGAATGTGCAAGTATCTAATAAGTTGTCCTGGAGCGGTGATAGTAATTAGCACTACATATGTTTTTTTTAATGGTGTATAAAACGGTGGTAGAACAAGGCCTGACTGCATCTAAATAATCACAGAATAGTGTTTTTCTATTATTGTTCCATGTTTTAAAATTTTGGGGCTCTTGAGCCACTCTCCTTACTGAGCCCGCTCCTACCTCTTAGGAGTGTACCTTCTTTTCAGTAAACTATCTGTTTCACTTCTAAAAACAATTTTTTTTTGAAAAAGTTAAAACCCATTTTTTAGATGGACAGGACAGCAAAACTTCTAGCTTGCTCCCAGTCCAGCAAGCCTTTGTATGCACTTTGCTTTTCAGCTTTACAAACCCAGTATTTCCAAATTGTACTATTTAGTACAGACTCTGATAAACTTGACTTTGAAGGCATGTTGGAGTCAGTGATGATAATTTAATGTGTTGCTCAGTGGTGAAATAGAGTTGCAAATTGTTCTGACACTTCAGGAGATAATGTTAAATGAATTATTTAGTGTTAAGTTAAGAACCCTGTTAAATTATTTTAAACTATTCAAGGTTAAACTATTTTAAGATTTAGTTCTTTAAGAATATGTTATATTTTCAGTTCATAGATTAATAACCTTTAGAGTTTTGCATTATAAGATATCCTTGAAAGTTGACTTTTTTCATGTATAATCAAAAGGTTAAAATTTATGTGAGCTCTTTATTTTTAAAAAGTTAATCAGGGAGATCCCTGGTGGTGTAGTGGCTTCGGCGCTGTCAACACTGCGGCCTGGGTTCAATTCCCAGCCAGGGAACTACCCACATTAAAAAAAAAAAAGTTAATCCACTGTTTTCCTGTATATATTTAAAAGAGTGAGCACTGTGAGGGTAGGAACAGCGTGACACTCTGTGCGTGACGACGGTGGCTGGGAGAAATGCCGTGGAAGCAAAGGGAGTACGCCCCGAGTCAGGACGCCCAGGCTGCGTGCACATGCTTCCCATACGGCCAGGTGTGACCAAGTGTGACTGCAGTCAGCTGCCATTTCTAAAGACACGCTCACCTGCACAGACCTGGGAGGGAGTGGGGACGAGCATTTACTGTGGAGCAGAGGCCAGTGCATGCCTCCCTCCCTGCTGTCTCCTGAGTGAGGGGATGGAAACGGCCACACAGCAGATGGATTAGATTTAGAGGGGCCAGACCCCCGTAACGGAGTGCATTACGGCGCAGGGTGTTCAGAAGCAGGCGGCCCCTCAGCTGTGTATTTTTCTCAAGGGGTTACACATTCGTCATGCTGATAACACTTTGCAAACGTGCCTGGATGGCCCCAGTCACTCTTTTCTCTCTAAGGGTTCGTCTGCCAGTCACTTTGAGACATCCTCTCAGCTTGGAGGGCTCATCTCACCCATCTTCTCGGGAGCGGGAGCCGCCCTGCCCCGGCTTACCCAGAGGTGCACACCTCGGGGTTACCGCGGGCTTCCTGGCAGCATGCCGGCGGTGGTCGTGGTGCGAGCGCCCGGTCCGCCTTCGGTCCCGCAGCCCTCAGTTGTGGATGCACGCTCGTTTCGTGTCGGTCTTCACCTGCGCACGGCTTCGGCCAGGGCCTGGCAGAGGCACGGGCACCTGTGGTGGCCAGCAGGGACTCCTCCTGAGGTCTGGTCACTGCACAGCTGTGGCCTGGCTTAGACATGGGAGGTCAGCAGGGACTAGATCCCAGAAGGAGTTTGTGTTTCATCCAAGAACAGTTCAGAAGCCACTGACAGGTTGTGAGTCCCAGGCCATCTTTAGTGGACATCTGCCTTCTAGACCCCAGCTAGTGGCTTTCTGCGTGGTTCATAGAAAGTGTGTCTGTCACCTGAAACGCAGAGCAACCTTGTACACATGATTTGGGGTTACATATGCGGTAAGTTTCTGTAGACCTTCCTAGAGTACTTTCCTTACACTTTATCAAATAATCAACGTATGTATTTAAAGGATAGCTTTGGATTTGTAAATAATTGGAAGAAGTAAAATAATTTATATTTCAACATCAGTTGATGTGACCATATGGTCTTTATCTTTGATTTTGTTTATGTGGTGTATCACATTAATTGATTTTCGTATGTTGAACCATCCTTGTGCTCCCGGGATGAATTCCACTTGATCATGATATATGATCTTTTTGATGCATTGTTGTATTCTATTTGCTAATATTTTGTTTAGAATTTTTGCATCTGTGTTCATCTGAGATATTGGTCTATAGTTTTCTTTTTTTATGTTGTCTTTGCCAGGCTTTGGAATTAGGCTTTAGAATGGGTTAGGAAGTATTGCCTCATCTTCAATTTTTTGGAAGAGTCTGAGAAGGATAGGCATTCATTCTTCTTTGAATGCTTGGTGAAGTTCATTGGTGAGACCATCTGGTCCAGGGCTTTTGCCTTTAAGGAGATTTTGGATAGTCATTTCAATCTCTTTGCTATTGATTGGTCTATTTAGATTATCCAGTTCTTCTTGGTTCAGTCTGGGTAGGCTATAAGTTTCTAGAAACTTGTCCATTTCTTCTAGGTTGTTAAATTTAGTGGCATAAAGACCTTCATACTATTTTCTTATAATCCTTTGTATTTCTGTGGTATCAGTGGTAATTTCTCCCTTTTCATTTCTAATTTTGGATATTTGTGTCCTTTCCTTTCGTCCTTTGGTTAGTCTAGCCAGGGGTTTGTCAATTTTGTTGACTTTCTCAAGGAACCAGCTCTCGGTTGCATAAATTTTCTCTTTTGTCTTTCTGAAAATATTACTATTTCAATGCAGGAAGGACTATATTGACTTTGGGGATCATAGTAAAACAAAGCCAATAGTATTTATAGCTTTCAAGTTAAAAAAGTTATTGGTAGAGATCTGTTATTTTCTGAGTAATTTGGTGTTATAAACCTAAAAATAGGCAGAAGCAAGTATATAATTAACTTTATCCAAGGAATTAAATAATAATGATAAAAACAGGCATCTTTTATATGTTTATTTCATGACTCTTTTTTCAGAAGTGGTATTTTGAGTTATATTTTAATTTAGATGGGAGTCCTACGGTGGACCAGTGCTGGCCAGTAGAAGTTTCTGGGTTGATGGAAATGTTCTGTGTTTGCGCTATCCTGTCCACTAAAGTAGCCCCGGACCACTGTTATCTTTTCATTTACCTTTATCTCTTATCCAATGACTGGAAGTTTTAAACTGATAACTTGATTAGTTTTAGGCTATATAATTTAAGATAATTCATTTTTACATGCATTTTTTTTTTTCAGGAATTTAAATCTTACTAGCTTCTTTGTCTTAGTAAAGGCTTGACTGTACAAGATAAGATTAGAAGGAGGTTGTAGAATTATCATGAGATAGTTTGGCTTATTATGGTCTGGGTTCTACATTATAGTCATATATTTTCAGTGTGTTTTTGAGGTATTTAAGATCAGTATATCTTCTGAGGTTACTTTTTATGTCTTAAGTATTCTTGAGTAATAGGAATAATAGGTATTACTCTTCAGGTCTCTCTCTAATAGACAAGTGAATTTGTTAATGCCTTCTGTTTTTCAGACTGCAGATAGAAGAATCCTCCAAACCTGTAAGACTGTCGCAACAACTGGACAAAGTTGTGACAACCAATTACAAACCTGTGGCCAACCATCAGTACAATGTAAGTGCTATGTCTTCCTTCACTCTGCTACATCCCTGCTCCTTTCAGTGTCTCGGGTTTCCGGCAGACCTCAGCAGTCACAGCCCTCACTGTCGGGGGCTCGAGTTCCCCAGACTCAGTAAGGAACGTGACACTTACCAAACATACAACCTGTGTCCGCCCTGTGTCCCCAGTTAGACAGAAGAAGGCAACCGCTATCCAAACTGCTCTTGATAAGTTTTTCAAGGAAATACAACATTTCCTTTTCCACTGTTTCTGATATTTTAAATTACGGTATCCTTATTAAATATTAGTTTTACTTTTCATTTTTTTATACGTTTATAACAGAGTGTTTAATGTTTTGATAAAAACATTTTAAAGGTCATAGGCTAATGGTAATTTTTCCCATTGAGTATTAAGATTGCTTTGCATAGGAAGTTCCCTGGTGGTGTAATGGCTAGGCTTCAGCACTGTCAGCGCTGCAGCCTGGGTTCGATTCCCAGCCAGGGAACTACCCACATATTAAGAAAAAAAAAAAAAAAAAAAAAAAACAAAGATTGCTTTGCATAGTTTCACCTTTCACAGGTGTTTTTACAACCTCACACTACCATGCAAAGTGAGTGCTCCTGTATCTGTTTTTTAAACCTTTTTAATTGAAGCATATCATATATACTATATATTATATTTCACAATATACAGTAGATCCCTATATTGTATGCATATTATGTATACTTTGTGCCCAGCACTGTTCTGAGTGCACGTAAATAGTGACCCACCTGATCATCATATCTGCCCTCTGAAGTTAACTACTGGTATTGTCCTCATTTTACAACTGAAGTCACTGGGAGCTTGGCTTACCTGAGCTCACCCAACCAAGAACTGACTAGTCTAGGTGTGGAACCCAGGCAACCTGGTGTGGGAGCCTCACTCCTAATTAGCCCGTGTGCTGTATTGCTGCAGGTCATTAGCAGCAATGAAATGAAGCCTGAGTTAGGTCAAGTAGCAGTTAACAGTTGATAGCTTGTGTCCCACGTGGTTGGTTAAAATCCTCTCGATACAGAGTTTAGGAAGAATAAACCCTCTTTAAGCCTGGCCTCAAGTACCCAGACTCGTCAGGTGACACAGAGTAGTACCTGCGGGACCTCTACTATGATAGTTGAGTTTCTTAGCTTCTCCATAGGAGAGACAGCAGATGCCTGCATGGCCGGGCAGGCCTCCACCGGGAGCAGAACGCTGAAATTGAACAAGCGTAAGCGTAGGGTGTCATGAACTGGGGTGCGCGTGCCCCTTCTACAGACACTGGGGTTGTAAAAGCTGCCCCACGGCGCCCCCCGTGCGGATTACGGAAAGCAGGAAAGCAGGAAAGCAGCCGGCAGAGCGGCCTTGCACCCTCTGGCGAAGCCTCAGGGGAAGGCGAACTAGAGGAGAGGTGGGCAGGGTGGGGTGCTGCCTCTCTGTGGTCTGCTCATTGGAACAGTAGAGAAAAGTGCCCTTCTTGTCCTCTTCTCCTCTCGTCCTTTCTGTTCTCAATGGGGACACAGACCACTTTCTGACGCCCAGTGGGGATGGAGAAGGCCGGCCACGGAGGCCTTCACTGTCCGCGCCTTTCCCTTAGCGTGCTGCTCCGGTCGCCCCCTGACTGTGCTTTCTTCCTCCACTTACGGGCCAGGCTTCTGCATCCAGTTCTCACTCCTGCGTGTGTTTTTATCACAGTTAGGACAAGAAGGACCTCCCTCTCGATAAGCTATAAAGAAAGTTAACCTTTCTGGGAAGTTTGCTAAGAGAGACAAGTGCCCAGAGTGTGTATACGGTGCTGCTTCTCTCTGTTCTCTGCGATAGGAAAGGATTGGAAACAAGCGTGCAAAAATAAAGCTCAGTGAGATGCTTTCAGTTATTATTTTTGGGTGGTAGGAACAGAGTGGTTTGATGCGAATTTTCTTCTTTAGAAAATCGTTTTGAATTGTTGGAATTGTCATGGTGAGTCATAGTGTCTAAATTGTCGCAGTGGACAGGGAAGCTCTCCTGTGGGGATGGGGCAGGGAGGAAAGCTGTGGAGGTAAGTTAGTGCCCAGCTGTGACAGCACCCTACCACACTTACTAAGTGTGCCTTCTCTCGGCACCAGACGTGTTTCCGTGCCCACAGGTGCCTGAGATGCCCACTCCTGGTGAACTAAGTAGATAGAATCCTGTCTTCAGTGGCCTAGCATGTCTTTCATTTCTCTGGTCATGGTCGTGCCTTCAGACCCCTGTTAGGTATAATCTCTATTTCCTTTGAAGGAGTGAGTCCACATTTCTATGCTAGAATCACTTTTCCCTACAGTCCACTGACAAGGTCATTGTTACTATACTGCTGCACACCATAATTTCTGAGACAAAAGGAAAAGCTCTCTCAGGTCAGCCAAAGCTGGTACTTTGCCAGTATCAAATCTCTGACCTTCTGTAGTTCGTCTTCTCAGTGACATCGGCAGTATTAACCACCTGGCAGGTCCTATTTTTAGGATGTTTGCACCTTGTTTATACTAATAAAGTGTGAATACGTCGTATTCCAAAATCCTTGTTAGGATATAAAGCTATAACATCCACTTTAAAGACCCTTTTTAACATTAAGTGACATTTCAGTTCATGGTATGAAACTTTGTTAATTTGTCATAGTGTGAATGAGTCTCTATAGTAATATAGTTACAGTAATGATTATATAGTGATTTTTGTTAAGATTTTGTTTACGTAATAACAGACCATTACCCACCACGTTGCATTATGTGGAGGTTTTGTAATTTTCTTCCGTGGGACTGGATCAGAATGGGCGGAGGCATATTCAGGACAATACTAACTACAGGAAGAAGATGGCATTGATTTTGAAAAGCTCGTGCAACATCAACTTAGCGGTTGTGTAACCAAGACGTTCAATAAAAATCTTTAAACTCAATGTAATATTCAAATGCTTTCCAAGTATTGCCAGGTGAAATTATATAACATAAACCCCTGTGTTTAACAGGTGGGGTTCTTTGAATATGTTTTCACGATGAACGTAAGAAAAACATAGTGCACAAAGTGGAAGACAGGGTGGAAAATGGCCCGTGTAGTTGTGAAACCGTACCTCTGCATTTGGTCAGAAACCTCCCCTTGCATGCAACCCCAGAAACTTTTCAACCACCTGTGGCACATAGAAAATTTTACATATACATGTAAGTAATCATGTCCAAATATTTTAATTCCTGCTTTATACATGAGGCTGTTCTAAGCGTTAAATTTAAATTTATCTTTTCAGTTCACAGTCTGGGTGGGATATAATACTTACATACTTGCCACGTTTATTGGGCCGAAAAGAACTATACAATTAGCATTATCTCTTAATTTACTTCTCCCTTGAAACCTTGACCCTGAAAATTCTCTCCTTGCTAAGGTATGACCTGTCAGGTTTTTCCCTTAGTGGCCTTCCCTCTGCCTTAAATCTTCATTAAGTCTGTAAGACTTAAATCTGTACATGTAGGTCAACATTTTCCAAAGTACGTCTTTGAAACACTAATTTTGTGCGTCTCCTTGAAGAAAAAAAAAGGGTTGTGTGAAAAGAATTCTGTGTTAAAGGGGCTTGTAGATTCTGATTGTATTCCCCTCTTCAAAACTGACATGCACTTAATGTGTTAATGTTGGGAACCTTGAGGAATTTCTAATCCTGCACTTTATAAACATTAAATTTAACATTAAATCCCCCCTCCCCAATCCTCGGAAGTGGTAAAAACAAACTTTGGGAAATATGGGGTAGTCTAAGTAGGATTTACAAGAGGCCCCCATGGAGGGGGGTATTTGAACTTGTATTTATCTTGTTTTTACCTAATAAAGGAGAGAAATTGAGGTGTGGAAGTACTTGCTGTGTGACTTGACCTGGCAGCTTTGTACTGTCCCTGTGTTGTTCGGTCATTTTCAACAGAAGAGTGGAGATTGTACAACACAAAGTGGGTGACTGTGGTCAGCACCTCACATTGACATTGGCTTTCAGCTTTTTAGGTTTGATGCTAACTAAATTCACAAATTTACAGATTATACTATCTGTTATTAACTAAACTGAATCTCAAAAAAGCAAATGACTTAAAAAGATTCCTGCAAAGGAACTATAAAAATAATACTAATAAAGCACTTTTGGGAACAAGAAAGTAGAAAACTGACATTTCTTTTACTTTCAGGAGATCTCTGTCAGTCACTTTATGAGCTAGAAACACTGATGATGTAATCTGATCTGACAGGAACTTGGCCCTTCCAAAAAGGAAGTTATCAGTATTGTTTCACATGTGGCTTGTCATTCCTGTCTTTAATGATGATTCAGTTAGTGTCTGTCATGGAAACAAAAACAACTCTAGATGTTTCAGGCAGGAAGGGTTTTGACGTAGGGAATTGGTTACGAATGCCTTACGAATACAGGCTGGAGTTGAGAAGGGGGAGAGGCTTGGTAACCAGAGATCTGGAAACTGTTGCTATCCGAGGTGCTTCTGCAAGAACAAAAAAAAAAGGAAAAAACCCTGCCTCCCTCCTACTTTCCTTTTCCGGTTGGTGGAACCCCAGCTGGCAACCAGCTGGCAAGGGCATCATGAAAGTGTAGCCTGCAGGCCCCTTGGCCACTGTCCCCACGGCCTGGAACTATAACTGACATAGTGACCCTTGACCTTCTTGCCTGCTGCACCTTAAAATACAGTAGCCATAGCTGGTATGCAGCTGTCATAGTTGTAAACTCATTTAGAAATGAAGCATCCAAAACCTGAAGACAGATC
The DNA here is from genome assembly GCA_004026885.1 of Lyroderma lyra. Lineage (NCBI taxonomy): Eukaryota > Metazoa > Chordata > Mammalia > Chiroptera > Megadermatidae > Lyroderma > Lyroderma lyra. The sequence goes on from PVJL010005031.1 coordinate 41,964, forward strand.
ACAGTATTTTGAGAGCGAGCAGAAAAAGTGTTTTCAAATTTTGACAAGTTAAAACTCACTCTTTATATTGTTTTGTTTTTATTTCAAACCTTTCAATTTTTGTGTTTGTGGATGCTTTATAATATGCGTATATTAATGCAGTACATTTTTACAATTTACAAATAGATATATAGTTCATGCTTTCACTTTTTTTGCTAACAGAGGTATGTAATCAAAACATGGAGTCAGCTGATGTGTCAGATCCCTCCCCACGCCCTCCATCTCTGACTGCAAGGCAGGTGCTTGTGTGTGTGTGTGGGGGGGGTTGACTTTGTGGTCAGTGTCATCCGTCTGTTTAAATTTCACAGCATTCTCACGAGTTGCCCACCGTCTTACAACCTTTCCTGGTGAGGACTCCTGTCGTCTTGTCTGGGCAAGTGGGGAGTGGTCCTCAGTGTTCACTCTATGCCAGACTCACCAGGGGGGCTTTGAAAATAGAAAAAATATCTCCAGAGATTGATTTAATAATTGATCTGATGTGGGGCCACCTGTCTTAACATTTTCAAGTTCCTTGGGTAATTCTGACATGCAGCTCCTGGTCTGAATATTCAGGAACTTTTGTTAGTTGTGCCTGCCATCTCCTGTGGGGTGCGGTGCAAAAGTGATACCTGGGAGACCAGGACTTCTCTTCCCTTCAAACCTGAGGTTTTTAAAAAGAATTAATATTAATTTTTGTCTTGGTTATCATCCACTCTGTAGGGCCCCACAGCTTGAAAAAAGATTTCTCTCCCCTACTTTTCCCCGCAAGAGCCCTTGGTGAGAAAGTGATAGAGAGCTGGGAAAACTTCATAGGAAATTACTGTTGGAAGGAATAGAATTATTACATAAAATCCTGAGGGAAGCCCCCCAGGAACTAGAGAGAAAATTGGGTTTTGCACATACTGTCTCCTTCACTGGGGCAGCCAGCGGTGCTGGTCTGCAGAACTAAGGTTGCTGGGGTTGGGGGTTTGCAAGGTTTATTATGTTTTTTTTCCGTCATATGTATACATTTGGAATTCTGCTGCTTAAAATCGGTGCCTTTGTGACTATATCATAAAGGCCTTTCAGCAGGGTTTGTCTATTGTGGTATAAGTGTACTCCATGCTTTTGTCCATTTGAATTTGCATGACAAGGACTGACCAGCTCCAAAGAAGGAATTTCCACATCCTAGGCCGCAGTGGAAGCCTCAGGCGGGGGCTCTGCCCTGGGGATTTAAAATGCAAACCACGATAATCAAGGCTGTCATGCGCACTTGGAACGTTAAAAGCCTCCACAAAGCCTGCCTTGACAGAGAAATCAAAGATTTCTGCGAACAACAATCTAGAAATGTACACACATCTGTATTATAATAATTTAATTGGCAGTGAGTGGCGTTTATAACTTAGTTCTTAAGGTTTCAGTGATGACGGTTGAACATCTCTATATCACATTCAGCATTTTAGTCTTGAGTAATTTGTTTTGTGTTGTGAAAGTAAAATTGTGTATGATGGATTTTTTGGATTGTAAAAGTTGTGACTGGGGACTACATTTAAAATTCATTCTGAATTGATATTAGCGGCTGCATATGTAGTGGTCTGTGGTCATTGGGGGCAGACAGAAGCTCAGTAATGAAAATTCACATAAAATAAAAGCTATTTCTAGTCCAGTCACTGTCCTACCAATATTTTGTGGTAGCTGCTAACGAGTTAGATTTCTGACTGCTTTGAGTATCGAGTCCTTATGATGCCGGTGCACCAGTGCCAAGCCGAATGCCCAAAGGAAAAGAGGTAAAAGAAGAAGAAATCCTACTATTCAAAACTATAGTCTCCTGGATAGAACGGTCCGTATCATTTGTAGTTCATGTACAGGATTCATTTCGCTTCTTGTACAACACTGTAAGCACAGTGTTTAGTTTTTAAAGGAAAAGTTACCCCAGGAATATTAGTTTTGTCCTGAGTATAAGATTAATTCTCAATAATTTAATGACTGCAGAAATCATTTCAGTCCCTTCTTTACAGTTACACATACGTTGAACTGATGCCACAGAGCAGTATTCAGATTATGAGCCTGTCTTGGGAATTAGCAAAAAAGATTTAACTAATGCTGTCATACAGACATTGTATTTTCAGTCTTCTCCATAATTCATCCCATAGAACAGGCCCTGAGGCCATAAAGAGGTGTTCCGGCTCACTTTAAGTTAAGTGTAGGATTAAATTTCTGGTACTTAAATTTCTCTAATGAGGATGATCATTGCTGTTATTATTTTATATGTCAGGTTTTCGCATTACACTTTCAGGTGTTTTGATTTCATCAGTCGAAGTAAAATCGGGCCCCCTGCCCCCAGGTGTGGTGTGCGCTTTCCCTGATTTAAAGCATAAGTGGAATCTGGAGGGGGAGGGCAGGCAGTCCACGCCCCACGCCTCCAGAGGGAGCACCGAAGGCAAGCTGGGACCTGTGTGGGGCCCCCACTTCCTTTGCACTGCTTGGGTCAGTGAGATCCCACGTCCCGCTAAGCCTGTGGGCAGGCTCTGGGCTCTCCGCCACACACACACACACACACACACTGATCCGCTCTCCCTCCCCTTCCCAGGTCCCAACTCGAGTTGTTCTCCGCCCACGCTAGACCGGAGTAAAGGGTCATAACAGCTTCAGCCCCTGCTGCAGGGCCTTCCCCACTTTCTTCTTAGGCCCCTTTCTCAACTGTCCCTCACAGTGCACGAGATAGCCCCAATCATGTGCAGTGCAGCAGTGGGCGGGGCTTCAGGGTGAACCACGTGGAGCGTAAACACGCAGAGGAAGCGTAAACACGCAGGGGAAGCGGCTGGGTTTCAGTCCCTCACAGCTCTCTAACCTGCTGCCTTGAAGCTCAGCACCTGGCAGTTACCTGATGACTGAAAAGAAAATGCCGTGTCTCCGAGTGAGCGAGTTGAACTGATGCTTCTGCTTCTTTTGCTTTTTGCACTTAGATTGAGTATGAAAGGAAGAAGAAGGAAGATGGAAAACGAGCTCGAGCCGACAAACAGTACGTGTTGGATATGCTGTTTTCGGCCTTTGAGAAACATCAGTATTACAACCTCAAGGACTTGGTGGACATCACCAAACAGCCCGTGGTACGTATGACGTGTGCGCACTTGACGCTGAGCACTGTCCTGCCTCGTGAGCCGTGAGTGCTGGGCGGAAGTGGTCGTCTGGGTGGGGTCCACGTGCCCCTGTGCGTTTCGACCCTCAGAAAAGATGTCTTCGTGCAGCTTCTTTTAATATGACATCAACTTCATTTTGAATTTCAGGTACAATTAATGTTAATAGTTTTATATGAGGGAAAGGTGGATTGATCCTTGACACCTTGACATCAAGCCTGAAGCCTCTGTTTAGATCATTTCTAGTCTCTCTTTTTAATGCATCTCGGAAGAGCTGTATTCTTTGAAGAGCCCGTCTGCCCTGTCACAGTGAGAGCTTGTCCCTGCCTCGTGGGCTGTTCTCCGGCGAATTTTATAAAACCTCAGAATCTGCCTCGCGTTAAGCCCTGTTTAAGCTCCGGCCTTGCTGCCCACACTGCTGAGGTGGTAGTTGAATTGGCCTGTTCTCCACTTTCAAGGAAAAATGTGACTGATGTTTTAGAAATGTTTGTTCTATAAGTAATCCTTTCTTACCACTTCTCCAGACTTCTGTGTCTGTCTGCTAATAACTTAACATTTCTAATCCATTTACTACACTGGTGACAAGTGAGGATGCAGACCCTCTCTCCAGCCTTGGAGTCACGTTGCCTTCCATGCAACTTTCTCATATCTTAGCAAAGTGCCAGGTTGAATTATACAGTGCATGCTTACAGGTTTTAAGAATTAAATGGAAAAGCTGTTGTTTTCTGGCCTTTTATCTAGTTTCTTTTATCATTTTTCCAGTATCCTCAAGGATTATGTTCATTCTAATTCTTCCTTTCATTTGCTTCAGAATATGTAACAAGATAACCAGTTTTTTAAGAACATTTAACCAAATCACTGTTTATTAAAGGGCTTGGTACATTTTTTCTAATGTATTCAAAGCTTTAAGAAATGATTTATGAAACTTCATTATTGATTGTACAGTTTCCCACTTCTGTGGATATTTCTCTATGTTGTACTTCAACCTTTTACTTTTTCATTAAGAAATTAATTTAAATTCTAAGAGATCTAAGTAGTTTTTTAATAATAAGAAGGAAGTGCTCGTCTGTAGTAGCATCAGCTCATCTTAATGACTTCGCTCCCTTCAGCCTCAAAGCCCCAGCAATAGCATTCCAAGTGTGAGAAACGAATTTGAAATAGAATAATTCATGAGCTGAGCTGTGTTTCTTCTGGTTTTAATGAAGTTCATCCTTGTGTTTTATATAAATAGGGAAAGGCCATTCCAGAAACTGAAAGTGAACAATACATTCTCGTGGAATAACACAAAAAATTTTATGTGGGAAAGTAGACATTTGTAGAGGGACATTCAGATGGCACTAGGGAAAGCCATTTCTTTGTGTTAATATGGAATGATATGTTTTTAAAGTTTACTAATTTTGTATCCAAGAAAAGGGATAACTGGTGTTTCTCTCAGTTTTGGTTCTTGAGATAATTTTATGTGGTAGTCCTTACTCAGGGAATCTGTTACCACAGAGCTTCCGTTAATTCTTGGGCTTTGGGAGATCCCGTAACCTCCTGCATATGTCAAAATGTATGGATTGTTCTGGGACGTAGATCCATAGTTTGGGTCAGATTCTCTCAGAGGGCCGCAGGTTTTGTCCTAGTTTTACTGTTTTAGAGACTAAGTTGCCTCGGCAAGCATAGGTTCTTGAAGGTGGGGTTGTTTATAATTTATATCCCTAAATCTTCATGCATTCTGTGACACAAACAGAGTAGAAATTCAATAAATAGGAGATGAATTAGTTTGGAAGAAAGGAAAAGGTCCCATTCTCAGGATCTCCCTCACGTAGATGTTGACAGACTTCGTGTCATTGGTGTCAGGAGTAGGGGACAAGGGGCCCATTGTAGTACTGGGGCTGCCATCACCCTGGCCTTGAAGAGGGGGCAGGTGTGGTCAGCATGGCCGCCTGCCCTGCCAGTTCCCTCCAGTGGGGGGACCCGCAAAGGCCACCTCCAGTCCTGACATGAAGGATCCCGTCGGACTCTCAGCCTGTGATTCTCTCCCTGTCTCCACCTCCCTCTGACACTTGAGCTGAGTTGGCAAAGCTCATTGACCTAGAAAGAAAGTGGCTAAAGGCCAACTCTCCTCCCTGGAAGTGACTGTCCCCTTTAAATGTTTCACAGGACATGATGAGTGTGTGCTGATGGTCCACTACACACGCTTACCAGCTTGATTTTAGTCTGAGCAACAGCAGGAGTAAGGGACTCAGTGCTGCAGGAAGGTGGTGACCCCAGCCTTCCGGTGATGGGGCGAGCACGGTGAGGTCCCAGCACCAGCCCCACTCCGTCGGCCCAGTGCCTGTGGTGTTGACAGCATTGTTTAGCATTTAAATTAATTCACATATGACCTACTTAATATAAAATTTGCCAGTATGCTCAAATTAAATGTTTATAATGTTATGAAATTTAAGATATGAAAATATGATTAAAATACCGAGTTTGCATAATCCCTAAAAACAATTCGTTTGTGAAAGATGCGTTGTTAACTGCCAAGTATTTTACAAACACTCAGTATCATTAAACAAAAATTTTTTTTTGGGGGGGGGGGGGTATTTCCCTGGCTGGGAATCGAACCCAGGCCGCAGCGCTGACAGTGCCAGCGCGGAAGCCTTAAGCCACTACACCACCAGGGAACTCCACATTAAACAAATTTTTGAGCCCTGCATGAAAGGAAAGAACAGAGGTCTTATTCGTGTTAATCACTTATTTAATATGCATTTAATGTTCTCTCGTTTTCTGATGGCCTCCAGTGCCACTTTTGATAAGTTTCTAACCATGAAGTCTATCACTTTAACGCATCCTCTAGATTCTGAAGTTACCATCTGCTTTCTGACTTTTACAGTGTCATTTTTGACATATTAGGAGTGAATTTTAAGTATTTTCTTGTTTGCTCCAGTTCCTAAAAACTTTCACTTCTGCAAGAAGAACGTTGCCTAGGGACACTACCCTCTCAGGTCCAGTCTTTTTTTCTCACTGGCCAGTGTGAGACCTGTGTGTGCGATCGTGAGTTAAAGGGCAAGCAAGCTCATTTAAAGCCACGCTCGGTACCTAATGAAAAGTCACAAATGTGTGGCATCTGTTTAAAAGAGTGTTTTCATACCATTTAAATTTTGGCTTTTTTTTCTCCTACAAAGTAAAATATCCCTTGGCAATTTTTGACCTTTCACCTTGAATATGTTATGTCTAGTCTTTCTTTGTATTTTATTATATCTTTTAAGATAGAAGCATGCATGACATTTCCTTGAAAAATACAACCGTTAGAATCTAATTGCTCCCTTTGGAGTACCACACCGCAGAGACCACTACGGGCCCTAACACACTGTTGTCTAACGCAACACCCACTTACTCGTGCTCCCTGAACTAGACATTTCTATTAAAAGTGTTAACCAAAATCAACTCGGATTGCAGCTGAACCACTTAGCCTCCTTGTGCTGTGTCCACTCAATTTCAGGTCCAATTGAAGAAATTTTTCTTTAACTATTGCTAATCCCCTCTAAATCAGCAGTCCTCAGTCATGTCAGTCCAATGGACCATTTTTTCATTCAGAATATGTTCTTCAACAATGTGCATGCTTTTATTAAAGTAAGTTCAAATCACAGGAAAAACTAGGCAAAGATTTACATGGCTTTGAGTTTGAGGCCGCTTGATGCTCATACTCCCATACTTGCAGCTCCCCAGCACTAAAGGCTCAGTAAGCAGTTAGTTGCTTATTTGCACAAAGTAGGCTTTTGGTAAACAGTGCAGCAATGAGGTGACATTAACATAATCCTCAGTTTGTTTCCAGAAAGGCCAGGTGAAGTCTTGACTAGAAGTCATGTAAGTAAAATTTGGCATCAGTAACATACAGGAAGGTGTGTGTGTGTGTGTGTGTGTGTGTGTGTGTGTATAATTTGACAGACTGAGGATTTCTTTCTGTTAAAAGATAAAGTTTTATTTACAGTTGTATGCTATCATAGATCTGTGCTTGACTGAACCTCCTCCAGTTGCAGGAAATGGAAACTCAACCAAAACTAACAAGCTTGAACACAAGTGGACGTTATTGGCTCCTGTAGCCAGGAACGCTCAGGGATGCATCTGGCTTTAAACATGGCTGGGTCCAGATGCTGATGCCCCTTAATCAGAGCTGGCCCTTCCCATCTCTCCACATCCCTCCTCCTCCTCCCCCTGCTGTCTTCATTCTTAGGCAGGGTCTTGCCATGTGGTGGCCAGAATGGTCTCCTGAAGCATCTCCCCGCCGGCAGCCCTTAAGCAGAAAGAGACCATCTGTCTTGATTATTCCAACAGCAGCCTCAGGAAAGACTTAAATTAACCTGGCAGGTGTGTATGCCCATTTCAGAACCAGCAGGGTGGGGTAGGGGCAGGGTCTCTGCCAGCCAGGGCCCACTGCCTCTTCCCGCGTGTGCCACTCCACCTAGTAGAGCTAACACCTAATCAGTAGGCGTCATTTGACTGTCATCTCAAAGTCGATGTGTTCGGAATGGAACTCTTGATTTCTATACCATTCCAAAGCCGCCCCAGATCCCACCATTTAAAGCGACACACCTGACTCAGGATCTTAAAGGAAACAGTAACCGTGGAGATGATCTTGTCTTCCTAATAGAGCCCAAGAAGGGAACTGCCCAGCGGATTGAACTCCGTTGTCCTGACTCCAGTCTAGGAAGACCCCTTCTGTATTCACACACAAGTATGCATCTGTACACAAGCAGGGAAGATATATTTCTGACAATGGAAACCCCTTTTTAATGAAAAAAGGAAAAAGCTGATTTCTCTGCCAGGCAGCCTGCTTTCTAAGCTCTCCGTTATTGAAATTCATCTCCGCTCAGGGACCCCCCCCCCCCCAAAAAAAAAAAAGAGTCATCCCTAATCTAAACCAGGCACTTGGAGAATGGAATTTAAGCTCCATCTTAGCTCATTGAGTTCCTAATCCAAAGTAAACAGGTTTTCTTTGTTTTATTGAGGCTCCTCTCCGAATTTAGTGCTTTGTACGTGCTGTTTTCTCTCCTTTTTCCCTAAGTCTTTATCCTTTCCTTTCTGTTCACTATTTTCTTTCAGTTCTCTCTTCACTTTTCCCATAATTGGAAGTTTTCATTTTCGAGCGGAATTACTGAAACTGAAAGGTCCTAACCGGAGCATATTAGTTAATGGTAAACCTTTGTGAGATACCTGTTTTAAAAAAATAATTATTTGCTAACTTATGAAGTGGAACCTTAATTTAAAGTTTTAGACTATGAAATGCCATACTAAAATTATGTTGAATATAAATAGATGCAATTTAAATATTTCCCTTATGAATAGAAGGTTCTAATAACCAGTAGATCTACTGCAGTAGTCGTTGGGTCATATTTTTGGCTTAATGAAACTGTTATTACTTGGTGATCAGCTCTCTGTCAAAGATACATGTTTTGGATCCACTTCTCGGAACTTAGAAACAGCTCGTTTATTAGGTCTGTGACGTACTACTTGACACTGAAATTCCTGATGAAGTGAAGTGCAGATGAGTCCTCCATCTGGCAGAGCCGTGGAGGGAAAGGCAGTCTGCGAAGTGGCTGGGGGTGGAGGGAGGACAGGAGCGAGAGAACAAACCGGCAGGCCTGCGCCGTTGACTCTGCGTGCGTTCGTCTCGATCTGGCCGGGAGCGCAGCCTTTTCCCTGCCGGGCAGCTGCATTTTACACTGTCATCGCCTGCTCATGTGCCTTTGTCTTAAACTATCGACTCTGTGAGGGTGAAGACTGACTAGTACCACCCTGTTTGGCACATAGTAAGTGCTAAAATAAATATTTGTGTGAATATACAAAATTTTAAAAGGAAAAGTTAGATTACCAGTTAATCTTCAGTCCTGTTAGAACCTTTAAAATTTTTCTGAGACTTTTGAGCCACTCTCCTTGCTCGAGCCCACTCCTACCTCTTTGGAGTGTCCTTTCTCTTCAATAAACTATCTCTGTTTCACCTCTGTAAAAAAAATAAAAAAATAAAATTTCTCTCAGCTGGCTTTGTCTCCAACAATATTATTATAGCAGTATAATAAAGATTTTAGTAATAAATGTCATTCACACTCAGGTAATACAATTTAATCAATCAACGCTTATTTCTCAATCTGAGTCACTGCCCTGTAAGTTAATTTAGAGCCCGAGTTCTGAAAGTGAAAAGAACTGGAGTTTGTTCACTGTTGCTACGGACCTTCTAAATGCCCTCCCCTCGGCCACCCTCCCAGTCCCCCCAAGCTCCCTGTTCATGCATAAGCCCACCCTATTCGCCCACCGAAGTGCATGGTGTTGGTGATGTGCAGGCAGGCACCGGCGAGAGGAGCGGAGAGAGACGTACACAGTGGGACAGCTGTCCCCGAGAGGTCCACTGTTAGTTTTTCTGAGAAAGTGCCGAGTCTTAGAGGACGTGCATTCAGATTTGAGAGAAGGGGATAATACACATTACAGGGAAAGAGAAGCCTGCAGACTTAGAAATGGCAGGTATATGTATAGGAAGTATTAGAGGTGAGGCAGACCTGAATGGAAAGAGTTTGGAATTTACCTACAGGCCAGAGGGTATCTCTGGAAAATTTTAAACATCAGAGTGATGAGATCTTACTGACCTTGGTTTCCCATCGCTGCTACTTGGTCTGCGGCTGTTGTGTGTCAGGTTAATTCGTTTGGCTAGGGTAGAGTGCGCTTAGGTTGCTGCTTGGAACATTCTAAAACTCCAGAGGTGTGCCTCTGTCCCCCTCCCCCAAGAATTCCATACGGTGGTTACATAATGTGCCCAGTCCTACTTGTTACTTGACTAATTGACAGATTGTGGATACCTCTTTCCATTCTTACTGTTTAAAAGGAAAAAAGAGTGACATTGTCATTCTACCCGTGTAACACGACGAGGGTGGACGACACAGGAAAGCAGCTGGGTCTGTACAGTTCAGACTTCCTTAGCACTGTGTTAAGCCCTTTTTCAACTTGTCACATTCTCTGTCTTGATCATAAGTGGGCACCGTGGACAGCTCCCGTCAGGCAACCACCGTGCTCCTGCTGGTGGCGCTTTCCACCTGTGACCCATTGCAGTGTCCACGTTGTCTGGTTGTTGGTGCACAGGGTCTCTGCCACTCTCACAATAAACGGATCTTAGGAATTTTACAAAGAGGTCGGTCATTCTTGGCATCTGCACCGAAAATCACTGGTGCTCATCCCATCCGTTTCCATTTATGAATTCTGTTTGCTTAGAAAGTAGTTTATGCAGTGTCTCATTGTAAAGTGTATTTGAAGTGGCAGGTGGCAGACGTGGCCCAGATGCCATAAGCTTGTATGCTTACCCGCTCACAGGGGCCCTGCAGTGACAGCACGGAAGGTTGGGAAGCAAGAAGCCAGCCCCACCACCCCCAGCCCCGGGGAGGGGGCATGGAGGGGTGGAGGGAGCAGGGTACGGGACCCAGCCCTCCTGTGGTTCGTTGCTGCCCCCTGCTGGCCGAAGGGGAAGGACTTCATAAACAGAGCACATTGTACCACTCAGGGTGCGGTGGCATTAGGTTGTGTTGGTTATGCTTCATCTCCAGCAGCAGATGCTTGGGAACACTTTAAGGATGCAAAGGTCCTTGAGAATTAGTGCTGGAAGGACCCTTACAGCTGACACTGCAGAGCTTTACTGAAATCAGAGTTTCCTGGAGGCTTTTGGAAATGGCAGTTTCCTGGGCCTGGCCCTGGAGGTTTTGACTCACAGGGCCTAAGTACTGGGGCTCATTGCACAGGCCCCCCCATGAGGACGTGGTGCGGGCACTGAACACCATCTGAGAAGGCATCGCCTAGACATGCTCTAGGTAAGAGCTTAGCAACTACTCTTCTAATTAGTGCATCATCGCCACCAATAAAAACATATCACATCCTCGATGAGTCACTGTGATACTGTAGCTGGTTCTCTGAAACATACACACAAAAGTTACTGTTGGATGGGTTCTGCTGCCAAAAAACGACTCTTAAATCATTAACTTTCCTCTCCTCTCCAAGAAGGAAGCACAGCACTACAATTATATTGTCAGTTTGTAGTGGAATGCCTTTTGGCCTTGGGCATTAGCAAGCAGAGGTCGGGTTTTGTAACACTGTTACCACAGCCATCATTTCCATGGGTGTAGTCATCAGCCCATCGGTGTCTACTGCGCTTTCAGGACCTAAAACACTGTCACTCCAAGTTCTGCCTCACGTCCTCACACAGCTCCTTCCTTGGGAGCAGCCGAGCTCAAGGAGGTGGCAGCCCTGGCAGTGCTGAGCACTTCTTAGTGTCACTTGTCCCCTCACCCTGTCGTGACAGTCTTGGCCACGGTACAAGTAATAGCCAGCACAAATAATGACTTTCCTGTTACACAGGAGAAGCAAGGGCAAGTGTGAGAACTCGCCTTGGAACTGAGAATTCCGGATTCCTGTCACATGCCCATGTCACAGAATATCGTTATTCCAAAACATCTTGTCATTTTTATATCTGCTGCTGCTTCTGAAGCACCCAGCTCAGGAAGAGCCCTCGCTGACCGGGAGCTGAATGAGGCTGTGGAGCTGGCGGACTGATCATCCTTACAGACGTTGTTTTCCAAGTGTGTTTTCCTCTGGACTCTTTTTTAGTTCTCAGGTAGTCGGCATTCCAGACTCCGACCACTTCGATGCAGACGATCGCACATTGAGTGCTGTGACTGTGCATCGTGTGTAGTGTCAAAAGGCGGTTGATCTCTAGAAAAATCTTGTGCTTTCAGGATTCTAATTTTTATTACTCATAAATGTGGTTTGGTGTATTATTTTATTTTGAATTGTTTCCTGTCTTCATAATCTCATCTGTTTGGGGTTTTTCTTTTTGTTTGGTTTTAAGGTGTACCTGAAGGAAATCTTACAGGAGATTGGCATTCAGAATGTCAAAGGGATCCACAAGAACACCTGGGAGCTGAAGCCGGAGTACAGACACTACCAGGCAGAAGACAAGAGCGACTGAGAAGACACAACAGTGCTGGTGGGTGCACGTGAGCGCCCCCCGGCTCCAGGGGTACAGTGGCTGATGCTTTGACGTCTGTAGATAAATTTTTTAAACAATAATTCTTGAAAAGATACCTACATGTTTTTTGAGGAGAAAGAACAAATTTATTTATAGACCTGACTTGTATTAAATCAGATTACTCATGATGGGGGTTGGGGTCTGGGGAGCTAAGAGGTTTTCCTTTCTTGAATATTAACTTTTCAAATGCAGAATTAGGAGACGGTTTCTAAACAAGGACTCTGTCCTTGTTGTTGTGTCTGAGGACATGGGGCAATACAGATCCACAGTGCACGGCTCAGCAAGGGAGCAGTAGTCACAGCAGCGCGAGAGGGGTAAGAAACCAGAGCTCCTTATTCCGAAGTTACTGTGAACTGTGGACCGTGGCCATACACCCGCGTGAATACGAGGAGAGCGCCTGTGTTTATGTGTATACCGGGACAGCCCTTTTCCTCCGTGGTAACATGAAAAATGGAAAAAGTCACAGTCAGTTGGTGTTTGCCTTTAAAATAATTAAAAATTAAATACTTTTCCAACAGTTCAAGGTATGTCTCTGTCATCCAGGCTGAAAGGTTCTCAAAGACTGACGTTGCCACCTGGGATTCTCATGCATGCTCAGCAGGCTGCATTGATTATCACGTGACAAGTGATTGACAAACTAAAGGATAGTCAGAGGATGAGGCTATTACGTGTAGGCAGGTTAATGTCAATTCCTGGAAATAAAAAGATTTCGTCTTTTTAACTGATTTTAAATAACAGCAGTACATGGCCACGGTTGAAGTTTTTGTCGCATGAAATATATTTAGGCCATGCAAAATCATGCCCACAACCAAGACCAAAGCAAAAGAAGTTTGCACAAACTAAACACAATGAAAAGTTGTTTTTTACTCGTTCATTGTGTCCATTGCTTCTGTACGCTTGCAACCAAGCAGTCGCATATGCCAAAGATTTAAGAAAATGTGATACAATTAAAACAAATCAAGGGCCTAGCTGTTCATTGAGATCACTGTTTGCTGTGTTACTTGGTTTTCAAGCAGAATGCCAGGATGCTGAGGTTGAGTCCTCCTGCCCTAAGCAGGGTTTCGTCCTTGCGCTCCCTCCATAGAACACAGCTCCGGTGAGGGGAGGCATCCCGCTCGCTCCACACCACCTCTGCTCGTCTCGTTCTCCTTGGGAGGAACTCACCTTCCCCCACTGCCTTCCAGCTTCAGACTGTGTGAGACTCAGTGTCAGGGAGCAGGTGGATAACGGTGTGATGACTCTAGAGAGAGCTCAGAATCTGGGTACCTGTCATGGGCTCAGTTCACAGCGTGTATCTTCCCCAAACCCTTCTTTTTAATGTACAGAACTGCCCTGAAACGAGCCTGCTGTTTCTGCGGTGGCCGTGCCTGCAGATGGGGCGCCTTCCAGGGCAGAGCTGTGTGTCACTGGAAGCCATGCTCCGGCATTTCTGCGAACCTCATGCCTTCAGCTTTTCTGGTTCCCTTTTACCTGCTCACACCTGGCAGTTCTGCTGCCGTCTTTTAAACACTTGTTCCCTGTGCACTAGGACAGCTCATCTCGGTGGTAGCCTGGTGCCTCCCGATCAACTGTTCGGGACTGCTCTGCTATTTAACACTGAAATGTGGCTGTTGGTCCCGGACGGGCCTCGCTTCACCCGGGCCCGTGTTCTCCTATCTCAGGACTCTTGTGCTCTGATAACCATGCTTCCAATGACCACACGTCAGTAAGCGAAAATCCTGAGCCCTATAACCACTGTGAGATTGAGAGAGAGGAAGGCAGATAAGGGAGATGCACGTCTGCTAAGATGTCACATCATAAGAGGACAGGAAGGCCGTATTTAATAGATGAGATCGTTAAACTCAACCAGCACACACGCTTAGGGGATGTTTGAACTGTCAGAATGTAATAAGATTATGGTGGCTGGGCATTGGCAAGGTTTGAAATTACATGTTGCCACAGCAACTTCTGAAGTTACACTGGAGAAGGCAGGCAGGCTTTGCTCTAGTGTAGCATAAGCAGCTCCGAAGTACTCCGGCCGAGTTGCAGTTGTTTGCAGTGATGTGAACAAACTTCCTTTGAAGCTTATTTGCATCGTTGTTGATCCACATCAGTGACATGAGTGTGAACACTGGCTGGGTCCCTATGTGCCTGGCAGTGTGTTAAATGCTCTAAAACAGCAGTTCTCAACCTGTGGGTTGCAACGCCTTTGGGGGTCGCACGACCCTTTCACAGGGGTCGCCTAAGACCATTGGAAAACATGTATCAGATATTTACATTATGATTCATAACAGTAGCTACATTACAGTTATGAAGTAGCAACGAAAATAATTTTATGGGGGTCACCACAACATGAGGAACTAACTGTATTAAAGGGTCGCGGCGTTAGGAAGGTTGAGAACCACTGCTCTAAAACATCTCATTGAAGCCTCGGAAATCGTGCTGGGAGGTAGATAATGAATGTCCATTTGTAGAAGCATGTCCTGCCCAACACAGCATCATGAGTACTGCTCCCTCTATGCGGGACTGCTCTTTCCCAGTGCCCCCAGTGCCACCTCCAAACCAGGGAAATGGCGCAGAGCCCAGGGCTGGGAAGGAGAGGGCATGGTCTTTGGTGTCCCTGCTTGAACCCTGGTGCCCAGATGTCCCCACCCGTGGCCCCCTCCTTTTGAAGTCAAGACACTTTGGCTAAAATTGAATTCCTGCTACACTTCAGGTACCCGGGGAGAGGGTGCAGCTTGGAGTGGACTTGTTCAGGTCTTTGTGGGCGTCCAGAGCCCAGTGGGATGTGGTGGCCGGGGCAGGCAGACGGCAGAGCTGAGGGCAGCGGCCTTACGACCAGGTCAAACCGCTCAGGCACATGGGGTGTCCAGGGGATGTCAGCTGCTTCTCCTCTGATGGGAGTCCAGAGCAGCGTCCTGGGCCTGACATCCATGTGCATGAGAAGGGCCAGAGGTCATGTTCTACCCTCACTGTCTTTACTCCGGGCCCTTTCCTCCCTGCTGCCCTTGCTTTGTGCAGGTGCCCGTCCCACACAGCAGCGTGTGTGACATCTGACAGGCAGGTGGTATGAGCCTTTGATCGTTTATTACAAGGAGGGGAACAGCTTTCACCTGAATTTGCCAGAACTCTAAAGACTTTTTCGATGCTTTAGCTAACAGTTTAAAGTAAATTCTGTCAAGTTATTTAGTGTTAAATTTTAGGGGTTTAAGGAATGATTTCCTTAAAGTGTACCATGTTTTTAAATGTTGAGATGTGTGTTTATAAGGTGTCAAGAATGTACGAACTTTGTTGTTTTGTGGAAATGTAAGTACAGTATGAATATAGCAAAAGACTTTGTTGCTGGACGAAGACCTTGAATCTGCGTGGTCCCGGGACATGTGGCTGCTTGCGGGCAAGTCTTTAGTGGCCGTGAGTGTACTGCAGGCCCCGTCGGGGCGAGAGCCCTGGGCACAGGCAGCGTTCACAGTCCAGTGGGAAAGAGAAGGTGGACGAGCTACAGGACTGCGCGGGTGCAGACATGTGAGGGAAGTGCTGCGGTCAGTCAGAATGTTCCAGTTAATCCACTGTTGCCATTTGTGCTCTACATGGATTTCCAGTTGTAAATCATTTGAATGTGGTATTCATTTTAAAGCTTCCTTGAATATAATTCAACCACTGATAATTCATAATGCACAAAAGGATTTCTGCAGTGTCTGAGAGTCGTTCTTACGAACACGTACAGTGGGCGTCTGTAATATGTCCATCTCATTAACACGCTGCTAATCTAGAGTTTACTGGGCTAATCCTGGGACACTGAAGCCTCACCTCTCACTGCCATTCTGGTTTCTCTCCTTGAACAGAAGCTGTGAACCACTTCAAATACTCATTCATCTGTGCAGCGAAAACCCGCCCAGTGCCCACCGTGTGCCAGGCACCAGGGGCAGAGGGGGTGGGGGTGTGTGATCGCCTGCCCTGTGGGCCACCAGTTCTCTGCCTGCGTCCCTGAGTGAACAAGACGAGGAGCAGCTTACTGTGTGCCGGACACTTGACTCACGTACCTCATCACCCTCACAGCACCCCTAAGACTGGGCGCTCTGATTACCCTTGTTTCGTAGATGTGGAGCCTCAGGCACTGAGAGGTTCAAGAGCCAAGGTCAGGGGCAAAGCCAGACTCAGATCCCAAGCAGCACTGTGGATGCAGCCTTGGTTATCGGCGTGTGTGTCGTGGGCTCCGTGCTGCCCACGGCGGTTGTTCGCCGGCCCGGCGTCCCGTGCTTGTGGTGGTGGTTTTAATCATTATGGTTACTATTGAGATACGGTCTACGTTCTCTCTCTCTCATTTGACCTTTTCTAGCTAATGGGTAGGAAAGTCTATAGCTAGCTTGTCCAACCCATGGCCCATGGGCCATGTGCAGCCAGGACAGCTTTGAACATGGCCCAACACAAATTCGTAAACTTTATTAAAATAGGACGAAAGTGACGCACGGACCTTTTTTTAGCTCATCAGCTGTTGTCAGTGTGAGTGTATTTTATGTGCGGCCCAAGACAGTTCTTCCTCCAGTGGAACCCAGGGAAGCCACAAGGCTGGACACCCCTGGTCTAAAGAGTTACCTTTCCTGAATCAAAAAAGAGTTGATTCTGGGTTCTCCCGGCATTGTCCCGGCTGTAGAGACTTCTCTCCAGTTCCTGCGGGTTCAGGCACTTCGTACTTGTGTTAGAGAACCATGTTCTTTTTTGACTCGCGGTTCAGATGCGCTCATTCCATTGATCACTGTGGGTGGCCCGTGGACATGGTCCCCATACACCTACCATCCCGAGAGTGTTCTGCCCCAGGGCACACATGGAGTCTTTGCCATGGGCTGGTGGGCACACAGGAAGTCCATGAGCTTGGGACTGCCGAGAAATGGGGATACACAGCTGAACAGATAAACTAGTCTTGGCTTTCAGAAACTCACAGTATTGAAGAGGACTTTGAAACAAAGAAATATGGCAGCATCTTGTGCGAAGCACAGTGTATAGCGATACACAGCCGAATGCTTTAAGACCTACCTAGATTCAAAGCCTCTGACTTTGAGCAAGTCGTTTACCTCCTGTGCCTCAGTTTCCTCATCTGAAAAACAGGACTAGTAAGAGTACCTCACAGAATTGTGGTGAACAATCTATGTGAAGCACTTGGAACAATCCATGGCACGTGGAAGGCACTTCGTCGGGACTCACTTTGTCGCTTACAGACGGGATAAAGTACGGAGGTAGCACAGAGGACGAAGCAATTCGTCACGTCTCCGGGCAGTCAGGGAAGCCTTCTTCCAGGAGCTGGTCTAGGAGCTCAGGAAGACAAGCCAGGAGGCAGGGGGTGCAGAAAACAAGTGCAAGGGCGTAGGCCGCATGGCTCCGCAGCCCAGGATGTGGCTGATGGCCTCGGCCTCACAGAGGACTTGGAGGTCGTCCCGGTGGGACGGACGGGCAGGGCTCACCTCCATCAGGTGTACGCACAAGTTCAAGACGGTGCCAGCGGCTCCATTGCTCATGTCTCCACGATGAATGGGGAGATGAGGGTCCCAGAAAAGAGAAAGCTATCAGCTCTATGATCTGCTACATGTGAGAAAGCTGTTTAAACAGCTCTTTCCTACTGTGTGGGGGTGGGATGAGGGCTCTGCTGGTTTTAGAGCAGCAAAAACCAAGGTAAAGTCTTGACCTTGTCACAGTGGAACTGGAGAAGCTGAGGCTGAGCGGGCGCTTCTGCGTCTCAGGTCTCCTGCCTCTGGGTGGGGAGCCCAGCACCAAGGAGTGGGGCGCGTGGGCCGGCCGGCAGTGCGCTCAGGCAGACGGAGCCATTCACCGGCAGCTTCTGGAAGGAGTGAGTCCTTGTTAGTCACCTGGGCTTGTATCCTCTCAGAAGGTACAACTCTTCATCACCTTGATACAGCACCGGGAGGTGACATCTTGGACACAGCCCGCCGCTCTGGCCTCAGTTCCCCGTAACCTCTCCACTCGGCGTCCCCCAGCCCATGGACTCTGACTCTGGACCCATCTCTGGGTTTCCCAGGAGACTCTGGTTGCTGCCCAGCTCAGGCCAGTGTCCACCCCTAATCTGAGCACCCCAGAAAGTGACCACAGTCGCGTCCAACGGGCCAGTCCCTTGGAAACGCACATCTGGGGTGCTAAGAACCAGGAGATCATGGTCCCATTGTGTCCTCTCCAGTAAGACTCTGTCACTACAGAGCCACCAGAGAGGTTACACACCCGGACAAAGGTTCACCTGTGAGTTTCAAAGCGGTGGTGCAAATTAGGAGGAAAAGGCCCACCCGTCCGTCCGAAAACTCCTGATCCCCGTGGAAGGAGACGAGAGCGGCCTGCAGAGCGGAGTGGCGCGCACTGCCGGGCACTTCTGTGCAGAGGGCCGCGTGCGTGGTGCGCGTTGGGGTGGAAGCCCGAGCCGCAGTGAGAGCAACGGCATCTTCCACATGCAGCTAGCGGCGATTTAGGGTGCCGCACCCCAGCGCTAAGGAGGTGGCGGCGGTTCGGGAGCTTACACGTCGCTGATAGGCACTGAGAACGCGCTTGTAGCATCTCAGAGAACTTCGTGATGTCTGTCCCCATCTGCAGACACAGGAAGGTCACCACTTCACACCCTATGCCCGCTGGGGCCAGCGTGCACTACCCCAGTGTCACAGCCCCTCTGTCGGGGTGTCAGGACTGTGGGTGGGGCGGTCACATGCAGACTGCTGGGCACCCCCTGACTGAATGACCCACACCCTTCGGGCGGGGCCTGAGCTCTACTTTTTGTAAAGCTCCAGGGCAGCTTCCTCAGGGTGGGCCTGCCTACCTGGCCCGGAACACAGAGCACAGCCCACGGCCTACGCTGAGCACTCGGACGGGGACGCCTGTCCGCAGTGGGGCGGGGACCGGGGAGGAGTCCGTGCAGGGGCTCTGCGCCCGCCACATCGTGTGTGCTCACTACCTGTCGTTGGCTCTTTCCGGAGCTGCTCACTGAGTGACAAAGGGAGCTGCAGTTCACATCTTTCACTTCCAGCAGCTTCACAGGAAATGGCCAAAAGCCGTTCGCAAGGATGAAGAGTTTAGGACCGGGGAAGCCCCTTGCTGGCTAATGGCAATCGTTTTTATCAGACAGAACAAACA
The DNA here is from genome assembly GCA_004026885.1 of Lyroderma lyra. Classification (NCBI taxonomy): domain Eukaryota; kingdom Metazoa; phylum Chordata; class Mammalia; order Chiroptera; family Megadermatidae; genus Lyroderma; species Lyroderma lyra. The sequence goes on from PVJL010005031.1 coordinate 61,230, forward strand.
GCAGCTCCAGTTTGTGACAACAGGATCAATGCTGACTGGTTTAGCACCCTGTGGGTTCAGACACCCCAAGACCATGCCCCCAACCCCCCAGGGCCAGCAGGCACACAGGCCAGGCCTGTGCACCCCACCTTGCAGAGCCAGCCCCATCCCCGCCCACCACTTCCTGATCAGGCCCCTCCCGGGGGTGTGAGCCCAGGGAGCAGGAGCGCTGGTCCCCCGGGTGCTTAAACTTAGCCCCGAGAACACCAGCCCGCGTGGGGCATCTTCAGGCCCCTTGGTTCCTTCTCTTAGGAGGTCTGCTCCTATTTTCTTGCCCTTCGAGGTCTGGCTTGGACATCTGGCGGGGGGGTGGGGGGGAGGCGCCTCAAAAAGACGCAGGAGAGGCTTCCGTGTGGCTGCCCCGAGGAGGCCGGCACTCAGCCCCACCCTGAAGCCCACCCACTTTGGGGAGAATCGGAGGGGCTCAGCACGGCGACGCAGACAGCTCTGAACTGGTGAGACGCCCTCCTCGGGGCCGCAGTTGCTTCTCACCTTGAAGCACTTTGATGAGAGAACTTGTTCCAGAATGTTTTCCTTTAATGATGAATAAACCTTGGAGTACAGCTGTTGGCCGCTTCCCCTCAGCTGCAGTGGGTGCCCCCGGCTGTGTGACCAGGTAGGGACAACACCTGCGGGAAGTGCACTCGGCTCAAGAGCGCGGGATGCCGCAGCCCGGAAGGCCGGCTCCCCGGGTTGGTTAGGTCGGGGCATGCACCCCGATGGCCCCGGAGCTCGGGCTGGCGAGAGCGCCACGCGGCAGGGGCAGCTGTCTCTCCAGGCGTCCTTCTCGAGGACCTGCCAAAGGAAGCTGAGAAGCACTGTTGGTCAGACCTGCGGACGCATCATCTCGTGTCCCTGGCACCGGGCACTGTCCCCGCACTGGGCTGCAGAGAGATGACAAGAAGGGAAGGGAAGGGTAGCAGGGAGGCGCTAGGCTGAGAAGTTAGCACTTGACCTTGAGGCTTTTGACCACTTGTGTGACAAGGAGGCAGTTACTGTTTAGTTCAGGCCCCATTGTCCCTCATTTGGAAGAGGTCAGATGGACCCAAACACATCAGACTCGGGAACTATTCAAATGAATGCTTCTTGAAAACCCAGCTCCTACTGTCTTCTCCCTCAGTTTATTGTGTACAGACAAGGTGACCCATGTCCACTAGTGAAACACACAGAGGTCCCCTGAACTTCCTCTTGGGTGGGGGGACTTGGAGCAGAAGTGGCTGCTCAGGTCTCAGCGGCTGGGAACAGGCAGCCTCTCTGTGGTGTCACTTCTCCCTGTAAAGGGTGACGACCACAGTGCCTGCCTGCCTCTGTTTATTGTGTGGATGAACTACTACTTTAAAATCTGTAAAATAATACACAGATGCTAATTAGTTCATTCATGTGGGCCCTTTGAGTTGCAAGTGACAAATTCAAACTGGCTTAAGCAAAACACAGAGCAAGTCTGCCCCTTGGACCCCGATATGAGGGACGAGGGTGCACCTCTCACTCTGGAAACGGTGGGGACACTCGGCCCCATGCCCAGGTCTGTGGGGCGAGGAAGGGAGGCCCCCTGCCCACAGCCATGTCAGTGAGAGAGTGGCGGGTGGGCGCCCCAGGCCAGTCACACGCACAGGCAGCTGCTTGCACTCAGCTGACAGGTGGCAGCCCCCGAGCTCACACCACCACCGACCTGAGTGAGGCCTGAACTCTGACCTGCAGACGCTGCAAGGTGGTGAACGCTCGCGATCGTAAAGCACGAGGTTGGGGATTACCTGCAACACGGCCACAGACAACAGAGTCAGCGAGGCAAGAGATTCGGGTGCGTGTGTGAAAGAAAAGGGAACCCCCGTGTTTCTTCGTTCTGGAGCGAATGACAGCGCTCTTAGGTTAGGTAGGGTGGCCTGCACGCTTGCTCCCCTCTGTGGGTGCCCACCCCCCATTCACACCTTCCTAGGGACTCAGGGTTCCCCAGCTCTGCAGGACCTGGCGAGGCGGACGAGGGGAGAGGGCAGGCCTTTCCCAACACGGGCATCACCTGGCCGTCTCCCAGTTCCTCCCCGCGCTCCCTCCAGCACAGAGACCCCCGAGTCTAGAGACCCTCACTGGCTCGGTCTCTGTCTTGGACGGTAACTTAGCTTGGAGTTTCGTAGGGAGGAAACTCGGGCGCCCTCTGGGGGCCTCGTGAACAACAGCAACCCGACAGTACCGGGCCCTTTTAAGTCCTTGGTCATGTATGAGGTCATGAAGTTTGGGGGTTTCCCCCACACGTGGGATCTAGACACAGCAGCTGCGAGTGTGATCTCCAAAAGGGGGAACTTGACCTGCACACTTCTAACCAGTTGCAGATGTTCCTCATTCCTCCCCACGTGTCTCCGTATCAGTGGTCAGCGAACGAGTTACCGTCATGGGTTGCACAGTTTAACGAAACCGTAGTCTCACCGCCCAGCCCAGTTCTCCTGCGACGTCTTGGAGCTGGTTCAGTTGTGCTTGAGAGCTGGCATCCCCTGGGTCGCTCTAACTGTGGGCTCACGAGAAACCTCTGGCCCCCCTTCACCTCGTGGAAGAGCTTGAATTAAGGGTGTTCCCCATAATAAGAGGTCACCGGAGAGAACCCCTCTGACCTGTGGGTGGGCAGGGCAGGCTTCTGTTTGCTAAGCATCTGCCCTTACCACCCTGCAGGGACCGTCTGTAGCCCGCAGGGCCCCTTCCCCGAGCCCTAGCTCGGGGTGTCCTGTACGCCGCGCTCCCGTCCTGTTTCTGGGCGGCTCGTGCGCGCGGGGCTCCCGGGCGCGCGGACGCGTGTCCCGTTGGCGCACTTTCTCTCGCTAACCTGTCTCGTGTGTATTGATTCTTAGACCGCCCAGTAGGACCTGGGGGTCGAGGAGACTTTGCTCTTTCCCCAGTGTCATCACCTTCGCTGTCCTCGCCTGTCCCCGGGGTATGGAAGGGCAGGACTAGAGGGCCAAACAGCGAGGTGCCAGCGGGGGAGAGCGGGCGGACGGCTGAGGGGAGGCGCTTCTGCCCTTCGCGCCGGGAGCACTTGGCATCTCACAGAGAACAAGTCCATAGCGCACTCGCGCTGGTCACTTTGGCCACCCTAGCATGAAGCACGTTGGAGGCCGAATCCGACCAGACCGGACCGGACCGGACCGGACCAGATGTGCCCACCGCCCCGTTGCCATTCGCCTGCAAAGGAGTGTTTGCTCTCGGTGTGCAGAGGGGTGTCGGGAAGCAAGACCACGTCTGTCCCCCGTTGGCCATCAAGCACTCAGCAATGAGCTTTGTACCACCGTCTTCCGTTGTAAGTCTCCACCTTTATGGTTTTTAATTAACACGTTCTGTTGCTAAGCAACAGACGGGTCTGGGCCCTTCCCCACCAGGTGGAAGAGCGTCCGCCTCGTCCTGGCGAGTCTGGGGGGAACTTGGCTCTGCCCAGAGGGGCGCTTTGCCGCGCTTTCCTCCTGACCGTTTTTTCTTTCCCCGAGTCGCTCCCAACGTGGACATACTGATGCTCCTGTCCATCTCCGTGGAGGGACGCTCGGGGCCAGGCCACCCTCTGGGAAGCGTGTGGGGCTGGGGGACACACCTGCTGCACGCCCTGCAATGGGGGGGGGCCGCTTCTCGCAGCCCCCGGAAGTCAGGTGCAGGAAGAGGACACACCTGCGGGTGTGTTGCTGCTTTTCGTATTGTCTCCGTTGGGACAAGTTCAAGCGCATTCGGCCAGGGGAAGGCAGGGTCGGGGAGTCCAGGCTGCGGACGTCCCGCGTGCACACTAGTAGCTTCCCCCCGAAGCACACTGTTCTGCGCCTTGACTTCTCACGTGAGTAATTCTCTTACAGCGGAACATAAAGAACTCTTCGTTCTGCGTAGTATTGCACTACACGGAATACATATTTCAGTGCATTGAATACAGAATCCTGTGGACTGAGGGTGTCCCCTCAAAATTCATATATTGACATCCTAGCCCCCAGTGCCATGGCATTAGGGGGATGGGCTTTTGCGAGGTGATTAGGTCATGAGGGTGGCACCCTCGCATGGAATTAGTGCCCTAAGGAGAGACCCCCAGAGCGTTCCCCGGTCCCCTCAGCCACGGGACACACTGAGAAGACAGCCGTCTGTGAACCAGGAGGTGGGCTCGCAGCAGAACCCATCACACTGGCACCGTGATCGGATCTCCAGCCTCCGGGACTGTGAAACATCAGTGTCTGTGGCTTAAGCCCCCAGGTCTGTGTATTATGTGACAGCAGCCCGAGGGGACCACGGCCGTACCTTACAGCCCTCCTCCGAGAACACGTGCCTCTGATGCTCCGCTGTCACGAGCAGGACTTCAGAGACTGTCCGTCCGTGTGCGTCGGTTCATTCACAGTGCCTGTATCTGTAAAGCGAAGTCTCGGGTGGGAGGGCTGGGACAGTGGCCATGTGCATTTGTGACCGAGTTGCCCTTTCACAGCCCCACCTGTGAGCCTGGGAATGCTCCCCCCACCCCCACCCCGCAGCCTCCACAACGGGGGGCAGCAGCGTTTCATCTGTGCGACCTCATGGTTCGGCAGGGGTGTTGGTGCAGCTCTCCTCTGTGGTTCTTGCATTCGGGACGGCACGTCTTTCGGTGTCTGCAGCCCCCGTCCTGCGGACTGATCGGACCCCTTGCCCCCGTTTCTGTGGGGCTGCTCGTCTTTCCTTACTGCTCCGGAGTGTTGGGAAACAGTTCTCCAGGGACCGCGCGCTGCACGGCCGGGGCCTTCTGAGCAAAGGACGCTCCTGGGGTTTAGACAGACATCGCTGGGGTCAGGCCGTCCCTCCGAGGACATGTAGACATGCTCCTCCTCACAGACGGCTCCGGGTGACCAACTGGAGGCGTGTCCCCTCCCCCAAACACTTGCATGCATTCCTGGTGAGTGAGTAAGGTCCCTGTCCGGAGCGGGGGGAGGCAGATGTGTTAGCCGCCTTACAACCTCCATCTCCCAATGTGGGGGTTCTGTGCCCCACCACCACCACCACCACCACTGCATGTGGCCTTCAGGTCACCCTGGGGAAGTTCGGTAAGGGTCTCTCTCTGACCTCACCGAGGTCTCGTGTCTTCTGTCAGAAGCGTATATGAAACTGTGGGTGACTTGTTAGCTTGCAAATAGGGTAACAACTCCGACTCCCCAGTTTCCGACCTGACATGGAGAAACTCCTTCGTCTGTAACATGGGGTGCAGAGAATCCCATCAGCATTGCAAACTCACACCAGGTCGATCCGAGGTGTGGCCGGGGCCGGGCACGAGCCTTCCGGCCCCCCGTCCCGCAGCACGTCACCCCACGGCCGGGGAGGGGCGCATGCCGGACATGGGGGCTGGAGCTGAGATGGCCGCTGGGCGCCCCAAAGCGCAGAGCCTCACAAGTAACGTTCGACCCTCGGGGCAGCTCGGCGCTGACCGACGTGCAGGCCTTCGGGAAGCAGTCCCTCCACACGGCGGAGCAACCGCGGTCACCTGCGTCGTGGCCGAGCCCTTCGGAGACGCCCCGGCCCGGTCAGTGCCCGCGTTCTCAGAGCGAACTGCCGCCCGAGCAGGAAGACTGCCCGAAGCCCGTCGCCGCGTCGCAGGTCCCAGCAGCAGAGACGAGGAATGCAGGGACTTCAGGGGAGCGGACGCGGGGTCCCCTCGCTCCGGCGTGAACGCGTCCAGACCTGCGCCCCCCATGCAGCGCCAACACGGGGGCCACGCGGGCTCGGGCCCGGTCACCAAGGGCTCGGTGCACGTTGCACGGAGTTTCGAAGAAGGAAACGGGGAGGTCCTTCCTTAAAAATAGCTTTCCGTTGGCGCCTCCCCAGGTTCCGTCCCTAGACCCAGGCAGGAAGACGGCCCGCTGGGCGCCCAGCCGGCACCGGGGCGCAGCCGCGTGACAAATGACCCCCCTGACGTCGTTCCAGCACATGGGTCGTTCCCGGGTGGCGTGCTCGGGGACCTCATCTCGGACTTAGGAGAAAACCCAGCCTGTCTGGAAAGGTGACTGCTGGCCGGGGACGCTCAGCCCCAGACCCTGAGTCGGCGGCCGTGTCCCCATGTCCCCTCGGAGAGCAGACAGCGGTCCGGAGCCGTGGGCGCGGAGCTTGCTTTTGCACTTTTGGTTTCCGTGGGAGTGAATTCAGCTGTCCCTTTGCCACCCACCTGTTGCCTGCACAAGGCTGGGACAGGAAACGCCGCCTCTTATGTCGGTCACGAATGCCTGCAGGGCTGACCGTGTGATTTGTGGGGTCCGGTGCAGAATGAAAGTCAGGAGCCCTTTCATGAGGGACCTCAGGGTGGTGACAGCAGACCCTTCAGGCAGGCACGCAGCCCCTCCCCCCTCAGCCAGGCAGCTGCACGGGCTGCAGGCTCCCAAGGCCACCCTGCGTGTGGCCCAAACCGGAGGGACCCCAGGGGTGCGGGGGGTGGTCAGATGAAGTGATTGGGGCAGACTGGGTGAGGGGGGCGGGGGGAGAGGGGCTTCAGATGCCAGCCAGCCAAGGAGTGAGGGGGCAATAGTCTGCAGGGCGACCAGAGTATCGATGGGCAAGCTGCACCGCGGCCGCAAGTCCCTCGTAAGCCTCCCCCCCAAGGACGACAGGGCTAGGAGCTGCCTCCCCGCTGGGGACACCCCGAAATCCGCTCTCACACCCACGCCCAGGCCCCCTCCTCACCTAGGGGGCAGCTCCCTGGGAGCGAATACGGGGTGCAGGCAGAGAAGCCTGGGATCGAGGGCAGCGGCTTCCAAGTCCCACACCCGGCCGCGGACACGCATGTCCCCCTTGGGAGGCAGTCGTGGCTCCTCTCCTGTGCAGTAAGCGCCCCTCCCGCTTGCTAGGAGCTCCCCCCAGACTTCCGTGACACACTGGCAGTGGGGGGAGACTCCCAGACTAAGGTACACAGGACATTTCGTGGGGTGGGGGGGCTCAGTATGAGTCACCCTAAGGTGTGGCGTGTGTAATGTGATGAGCTAAAGACGACTTCAGCTGTGGGCTCAAGAGAAACGTCTGCCTCTCTAACTACCTTGAACTTGGATCGGGGCCTTGCCCATAAGAGGTGATGGGAGGTGACCTTTGTGGCCTGACCACTGCACAGGGCAGGGCAGACCTCTACTGACCACCTGCTCTTACCCTGCAAGGCCCCTGACCTCAGCCCGAGCTCGGACTGTCTTAGACACCGTGTTCCTTTCTTTGGAACGCTCGTGTACGTGGGGTCTGGCCCTCTCGGGTGTGGGGTTCCCACACAGGAACTAAATTTGCTGCTTTTCTCTTGCAACGTTGGATTATTAGACCAGCCGAGAGGGCGTGGGAGTCGTTTCTTCCTCTCTCACACACGCAGTGTTGTTAACAGATGCCCACAAGGTGGCACCTTTCTCGCCGTCAGCCACCTCTCTACCAGCTGCCTCCGGGGTGGCAGACCACGCCCCGGGTGGACGACATCTATGACCCTGTGCTCCAGGCCACGTGCAAGCTGCATTTGCAAACGTCCTTACCCGCGAGGGAAATCGCCAGGTCCGTGACCAGATTTCTGGCGTGGACCTCAGTGCTAGAGGCGGTGTCCTGGGGGCCCCGCAGTGCCAGTGCCCACGCACAGAAACGCGGCACTCTAACTGGCAGCTGTGGCCTGCACCCCCAAGATCAGGGGACCCAAGTCACCTGATACGGAGACGCATGTCTCCATCGGTACACTCATGCATACCAAAACCTTCCCACGGCGTCCCTGTCCCTACTCCACCTCGCTCAGAAAAGAGCACCATGCACACATGAACTGGGGGGACCTCAGGTGGGTGGGGGTCCGCAGCGGACGCGTCATCATACAGGTAATTGCCTTGTCTCGCCGAATGGAAGGGACATCCACTCAAGGTTCTCAGGGACCAGTGTCCAAGAATCTCCAGTGGGGTGACGGCACGCTGCCAGCGTTAGGACCTTCGGTGGGGTGTCCGGACCCCCCAGGCTCTGAGAACCGTCCCGAGGCCGTGCGCGCAGCTCACGCTCTTGTCGTGTATCAGCTGTCTCCTCTGGAGCGATGGGGTGGCAACCAAGAGCTCGGTACGGAAGTGAGTGGCTCACACTTTACGCAGCATCCAAACTCTTCCAATCCAGGGCTTTCTGAGGGTGGTCCGCAGCCCCCGAGGGTCATACGTCACCCCAAAGATCAGCTTGGGGGCTCAGTTCTTCCGGGCAAAGTCTGGAAAGGTGGGCCAGTTGCCACGATGCTGGGGCCTTCCTCAGGGATAGGTTTGGGGCCCAGCGGAGGGCCGTTAGCCATCTTTGCTTTTCAGAGGGAAACCAAGCAGCAGTTTGTTACCTGAAGGCGGTTTGCTAACAGGGCCACGCGGGGCGCTCCGTCCTCCGGTTGGAAGCGGTTCTGCCCGTCCGGGTGTGGGGCCTTTCGACTGGCCCGGGGCCCACTTGTCAGCCGGACTTTTACTGTAATGAAGGCTTGTGCAGCAGCGACGACTAAGTGTCATAGGGGTCACTCAGGGGCGCTCTCCGCCACCTCCAGCCCTGGCTCCGGCTCCGTGTCGCCGCGTGCCCTGCCAGCCGAGGCCTCCCGGCTCCACGCCCGTGCAGGCTCCGAGCTGGGGCGCGTTTGTTCCCGGGTCTGTGCAAGCGGGTTCAGGTATTTGCTGCTCTTCCTGCAGTTTTACCGTAACTGTCATCGATGGTTCGGTCCGTGCTCGGGGCTGACCCGAGGTCAGACGACAGGCTTACTAGTCCCTTACATAGACCTTAGGGAAGCGGCCTGACCCAGACGTCACACACCCGCTGCTCACGCGCAGTAAGCAGCACTCGGGCCATCTCCTGAGCTTCCGTCAGCCTTTCCCCTGGCTCCTCAGACACTTGCGGAGTTGACCGGCCCGAGTGCCCACCTCACGGGACCGGTTCACTGGCAGCCCCGCTGACCGCACCCTCCGTCCCTCCCCGGTTTTCTGAGCTCAGGGGCAGGTCCCACACTGGCCGGCGGAGTCTGTCCGCACTCCCCAGGCGACCTCCCCCAGCGTTCTGGCTTCAGATGTCACGCCCTGGGGTCACCCCAGCACCTGTCCCCGCTCTCCTCCCAAGTCAGACACCTGTCTGCCGACCCAGGCCACGTGAAGCAGTGGTCGGCCCCTCAACTATAACATGTCCCAAACCAAATACTCACATCCCATCCTCAGTGTTAGGGGTAAATCCATTCTCACCTCATCGAACACAACAGACCATGTTCTCCATTTCCAACCACTCCCACAGCCCCCACCCTAGACCACACCCCTGTGCTCTGCTCTTACCCTACGAGCCAGAATGATCACGTATGTCACTCTTCTGCTCAGACAAATGGCTTTCCTGCAGTCTGGCTTCTTTCCCGTATGCACTCTTATCTACCTCCACCTCTCCTGCCACTCTGGGTCCCACACACGCCACCTTGTCCCCAGAGCATGTCAAGTACACTTGACTCTGCATCTGCCCAGAAAGCCCTGCCCCAGATGTCCTCATGGCCGCCCTAATCAGTTACAAAGGCTTTCCCAGATACAGGAAGTCCTTTCTCCACTGCCTACACCCCAAAGGCCGCTAGCAACATGCCTGCATCACTTAGCAGTGACACAAGCCTTCTGATGGATACAGAAAACACCCCTTTATCCTAACCTGACCGCGAGTAACTAGATACAAAGTAAGCATCCTTAAGCCTGTCCCCTAACCTACTTCCCACACTGTTGATCCTGTCCTTCCTGCGTTCCCATGGCATCTAGCTCAGTCAGGTCGCAGCTTCAAAGGTATCACAAGACCTGTCACAGGTTATCTTTTCTGCTTTGACTGCTGCTTGAAAATTTTCTCCCCAACAGCAAGAAGGCAGCTGAGTGGTGTCCTGGATCAGAGCTTCCATTACCCGCATTTGCTCCATCACCAGGGGGCGCCACCAACCCAGCTGGTACATCTCCAATTCCGAACCACACTGTGGACTTGGCAGTCCCCGGGGCACACTGCGGATCACCCAGAGTGGCCCTGGGTTCACAAGTCCCAGGACCAGATCACAGAACCACTGGCTTGCCTCCCATTTTACCCCTAGTGGCATCAGAAAGTCAGGGTGTAGGGGGTACCTCTCCAACTTCCCGTTCAATTCCTATTTTAGATTCTTGGGAGTGAAACAGGCCATTTACATGGGGGTCTGACAACCTGTCTTTCCACTGTGCTCCCATCCATCTCAGCTGTCACTACCAGGACAGCAAGCACCAGGACCCTTTTGCATCTGCACTGGGACCTCAGCAGCGGGGACTGCTCCGGGGCTGTCACACAGATGCCATTCCAGCCCCACGCCCAGCCTCTTGAGACAGTGAATCTGAACAGTTGCTTTTTCCTCCCCGCAGTCACCCACGCTGCACCTCCAACCTCATCTTTAGAAGCAGGGGCAAGCACACCCTTCCTGTAGAAGGCCATGTTTGTGCGAGGGTTCTCAGGCCCTGAGTGTGTCCCTCAGCTCCGCCCTGGCACTGCCCCAGTGAAGCCGGACACAGCTGGATTTTGTTTCACATCCCATAAGCTGTTTTGGCTTTCCCCACCAACCACTCAATGAAGCCACACAAAGAAAGGTTGCAGGTGAGCCTGTTTGCCCAACCCAGCTCCAGGGAGTTGACAGCACTTCATCACCCAGTTCTGGGAGACATCTAGATTTCTCTAGAACTCGGTCCTAACTCAATGTGATAAAGAAGCTCAAACAATACTTTGCTTCCAATCGTATTAGTCTCTTTTATTCTTTTGGTCATCTCTTCCAAGTTAACTACTTCCATCTGCAGGTGATGCAATGTCTAAGGAATCCACTTGGAATGGTGGCTGTGCTCTGAGCATCCGCCTTAAGCCTTTGATCCTCGTGTGCCATCCAGTCCCCGGAGCGCTCACTGCGGCAGTTATCCGAAGGCAGTCTGACTTACGGCAGTGCTCTACACCCGGGCGCTAGCTGCTCCAGCAACACTGCACAGGATGCATTTAAGGATGGATCGTATTAAACTAAGAGGCATTCCCTCAAATGAGTTTAAATGCATTTTATTTTTAGACAACCTACATGACATGTTTTTCTTAAAAACAATGCCTCCGCTCCAAATAAATCAAGGTCAAAATAAACGAAGAGCTCAAGGTGACATCAGTCCAACTGTCCTAGTCCTGGTGTGTGATGAAAAGCAGCAGCCAGTTATGACGATGGCAGGCGATGATCCGGATGGTCAGCTCTGTTACTGTAAAAACAAGGAAGGTTGTATTAAGGCCTTTTCCGCGGCGCAGGCTCTCAGTGTCCCTGGGCTACAGATGTATTCCCCTCTTCAATCTGGGCCGCCACAAAGACAGACAGAAAGCGCAGGGATTTTTTTCTTTTGCATCCCAGTGCAAACCAAAAGAACAACTTCAAACTGTTCAAGGTCTATCAGTGGATGCGGAACAATTCTTAGCAAGTCAGAGGTAGCAGATTTTCCGGAAGTCTCATTTTGAGAATAGTCCCACTCATATACATTTTGTTCTACCCACAAAAATCTCAAATATCTTGGTCTGGATAATTCCACAAGTCATTTGTACTGTCCTGAGACAGTGTGTCCATTGTTGCTGCTAAATCTTGTTTCATGTGGCCTTAAGTTTATCTTGTTCCTAATTTACATGAAAGCCTCTGAGAGCTAGGATAATGAATGCCTTCATTTCTCTCCTGCTGCCAGCAGTCCCTGGCCTAGCAGACATGCATTTAATTTTACTCAAGAAATTTGCATGAGTTTAGCCAGCTCTAAACTGTATTTAGTAAAAGCTAGTAACATTAAGGCTTTCTCTGATCAATTGTCAATTATCAGTAAACCCAAGTAAAAAAGATGGATTTTGATACAGTAAGTTTTCTACAGATAATACTCTTAAGCCTTTCTATACTTTTTAAATCTTTTACATGGCAAACACATGTAAAACCCTCTTTAGAGCCCCAAAGAGAAACAAGACCTAGGCCCACATTTTAGAAGGAATACTGCAGAATCCAGTCTATCCCAGGGGCATGAAATAAGCATCACACCCAACATGTGTCTCCTTTGGACCGATTTTGACCCACTTCCTTATACTTACACATTTTTCCATTTCTAAACCATCCTTAAAGAAAATCATATATGGGGTCACACCATCCTCACGGTAGTCCAGCAGAGCAACCATGCCATCTGGATTCATGTTTTCACCAATAAAGAACTTAGGAAGCAAACAAATACTCAGAATTAGACCATTACATAAGAGATGTGCCAAATCAAAACAAACTGAAGTCAGAGGACCCAGAACACCACGATTTAATCAAGAGAATTTCGGCAAAAGCTGATGCCTAGAAGAAAAAAATGCTCACTAATCAAAACATTTGTCCACCTGACCAAGGCACTGATAATGACCAAAATAAGAATACAGAGAACTACAGAAACACTTTAGGCTTTCTGGAAACTTGCCCTCAGCCCTACATATAGAATTCCAAACCCTACAAGCATGTTTACACAGTTGAGCACAGGACCAAAAGGCTGCCTGCCCCCAAGAGCACATCATATGTATCTGATGGCCAGAGGGTGTGAAAGCCCCCCCCCCAAAAAAAAAAAAAATCCAACAGCCAGATGGTGACAGGTCTCTTCTGAAACTTTTCAAAGTAAGGGAAGTCACTGAAGTTCCCCAATAGGACAAGCTCAAATCTAACAGAAAAAGCTCCAGTGGCAACAAGACACTGAAGTTGAAAAGAGAACAGAAGTCCATTTAGGAGGTTAACAAACGATTCATGAAAGGAAGGACTAATGTCTTCCGGGCAGGGATGAGATTCTGGAATCACAGGACAGGATCTGCAAACACACTTGAGAGCAGGGAAGGCTACTTTCTACACCCATTGAATCTGTGAAGTAGTCAAACTGCTCAAAAGCCCAGGGAAATAACCACAATTTAATTCCAAAGACTCAAGTAACTAATTTATGCCCTCACAGATCAAACTGTACAATCCTTGGATCCAGATATTTAAGGTATTTATTTACCTGGTAGTTTTTGAAATTAGCAAGGATGTGCTTGATTTGCTCTGCAGCCCCTGTCATAAATGGTTTTACTCTTTCTGGTCTCTGTTCTTCAAGTTTCCCTTTGATTCTAAAACAGTATTTCATTAATAGGTTAATGGGTTGAGTTCTGAACAAAATACATTTTTTTCATTAAGTAACTACCAAAAGTTAAGAACAAAAGCTCACTGAGCAAATTACACAATTGCTAGTTCACAGGATGGATTTATCAAGACTTCACAATTTTTAATTTCATGTTAACTTACTTCCAAAGTACTGTTCTAAAAAGCTCATACCAGACTGCTTGCTCCAGTATGCTCACATCAGTTTATTTATAGAAAAGCAAGCATCCCTGTGAGCTCATCAATTAAAAATAAAATAAAATAAAATAAAAAAAAAAAGAAGAAGGCCTCCCACAGGTATGCCTGCTGCCAGAGAACCTCGGAGTTGGCAAAGTGCTAAACCCCACCGGACTCCAGACCTCAGCTGGGTGTGCCAGCACCACTTACGATTTCATGTAATCTTTGATGTACTTCTTGTAGGCTTCTTTTGTGAAGCTGGTTTCCTGCAAGTGATGGTTCATGACGATGTCCACACCAGTCACCACCGTACTTTCAGTGCCTTCACCCTCGGGGCCTTCAGCGGAGGCATTGCCACCAATGAGTGAGTCGTCAATGTTACCCTCTGTCCTACTGACCATCTGCATAAGAAACAGCAGTTTGGTGACCATTGATGTTCTGGACCTTCCCATAAAGGCATCCCCAAAAATCTCCAGTTCATGATCGCCATCATGCAGACATTCTTGGCTCTTGTTGAAAACTACAAAAACATTTCAGGGAAAATATGTATGACCCCTTGATTTCCTGAAACACCGTAACTCAGCAAGAACTCTGTGTTGACTGGAAAAATGGGGTCGTTTACAACCAACTGCAAGTTTTCTGGGGGCTCTCGGGTTGCTGATCAAGGAGGAGAGGGAAAACGATGAGGGACTTGGGGATTCCCAAACAGCCGAGGACACGTCGCGGACCGCCCGGGAGAACAGGCGCCCTGGCAGCGGACCTATTTCCAGGCTCAGCTCCGCCTCCACTTTTCTAGAAAAACTCGAGCCCGGAAAGAGCGTCTCCTCCGCCAGGAGGCAGCGCAGAGGATTGCACAACCGCGCGGGGGGAGCGGCGGAAACCCGAGCCTGCCCAGCCTTGTCTCCCCCACGCCGCGGCCCGGACGACTCACCTTCCCCTCCACCTCCAGGCACAGCCCGTCCGCGATCTCCCGGATCTTGTAGATGTCAGAGAACATCTCATCATCTGCTCGGAGAGACGCATCCGCCTGTCACCGAGCGCCCGGGGGCCGGAGCCGGCGCCATTTCCCACGCCGGCCGACAGCACGCGGCCCCCGCCCCTCCCCGGGCGCTCGAGGCCCTGGTGCGTGCCCCGGGCACCGACACCTCCTCATTCCCGGAAAGGCCGCCGGCGTCCCCGAGACCCCCGACAGCGACGGTGTCGGTCTTCCCCGCCCCCACCCGGTCCCCTGCGCGCGGCCGGAGGGGCAGCTGAGTCTCCACTCACGGCTGATGAGGTCCCGGTAGATGATCATGATGGCGGCTGGAAGGAAGCGACGGCGGCGCTGGCTTAGCCGGAGCTCGGAGCGAGCGGCGCTCGGGGGGAGGGGGGAGCGGGCGGAAAAGACCGACTCAGCCGCTCCCCAACCTCATATAGAGGGCAAGTCCCCTACGTCACCGGCCGCGGCGCCTCCGGAAGCGCCGGAAGCGGTGACGTGGCACGCACAGCCGCGCGGGGGCGGGGCCACGCGCGGGGTGTGGCGGGAGGTGAACATCCGGGACCTGGGCCCTGGGACGCAAAGCCGCGTCATGCGCGGCGCGGAGAGGCGTGGGGGCGGGGTGGGCGAGGCGGCCGCGGTCCGGGCCGGGCACGCGCACAGCGCTGGGGAGGCGGGGCCTGCCCCGCCCCGGAAGGTGCTGGGGCCCGGCGCGGCGCGGCGCGGCGGAGAGTTCGCCAGGCGTCCGCCCCACGCCAGCTCCCCGCTCTTGCTGGGAGCGGGAATGTCGGTTTTCCAGGTGTCTTGTTTGTCACGCCCTGTCGGAGGGTCGGGCCCTCGAGGATTCGGGCGGGGACGGGTCTTTTGACCAGCCTCCGCTCTCCGAGGGCCTTGCAGAACTTTCCAGCATTTGCCCCAGGGGCGGCCCCCGCTGGAGGTTCCGGACGGCCTCGGGGGGGCCGAGCTGAGTCTCGGTTGGCGGCACCCGAGTCATGCCGCTAGCCCCCTGCGAGTGCTCCTGCGGGGGCGCCGGGGGCGTGGGAAGGGACCTGGGTGGGGGGGCGGGCGCGGGCAGAGCGCTCCCGGGCCCGGGGCGGACGGCGAAGAGCTCCTCGTTCTTTTCAGCACTTGGTCTTGAATTCTGCCCTTTGCGGGGGAAGTGGTTGTGTTGTCACTTTAAGAGGCAGCTGAAATGACACCCCAGCTGCCAGAGGGGTTTAAACAAGTACTCGGAGCCTCTACCTGCCCGAGCGTTGTTTGGACTCGCCACCCAGTGACGGGGCGCTGCGGAACGCCGGCTGTCCCTGTTCGGCCCCGTCTTCGCTTGAGGGCGGTGAGCTCCAGCAGTGTGGATGGAACCTGGGGTCTCGTTCCACACCAGCATGTTTGCGCTCAGCTCCTTTCCAGTTTTACAGTTCAATTCAAGACACGTTTTCGAGTTAAGTTACAAAAACAGCCACAGTGCAAGAGTTGTGAATTAGAGACAAGCCACGGAGGGCCCAATTGTGAGCAAGTTAAATCTAGGTCAACCCTCAGGAAATGTCGTTCTAGGAAATCGGAGAATCAGGCGATTCTGACACCTTGACCGTGTTTCCCATCTCCAGTAACAAAACATGCCACAAAGAGGGGGTGACCCCTGCGAATGAGCAGGGCACGGCGTAGGGAGCTGAGAGCAGTAGGGAACTGAGAGCACGGAGAAGCCAAAGTGCAATAGAGCCCAGAGAGGGGACCCTGCGGGCAGGCGGGGTCCGGCGCTGCACTGGATACCTCAGAAGCTGGAAGTGGGGGGAAGGGGATCTGAAAAGTGCACGTCTTCTGACACACGGTCCATGAAGGACCTCTCCAACCCCTTGCTTGCTTCCGGGGTGTGTGAGTGGGACCGATTGTTACCACAGGCATACGACTACTGAATTCAGCCTTAACATTTTCAAATTACTCAGAAATATTCCCCTTCACCCGCACAGTACCCTCAAACACTACTCCCTCTACTCCTCTCCAGTTTTATGTTCAATTAAAAACATTTTTCAAGTTCTATAAAAATGGCCACCCAAAAAAAAAAAAAAGAATACTGAAGTTAGAGCCAAAGCACCTTAGGTTGAAATCCTGACTTTATCTGTTAATGATTCCTGTGACCTTGGGAAAGTCAGCCGCCTTAAGACTATTAAATGGAATTTCTGTGAGTTAAGAGTTTAGGGAATTAAGATAACAAAAACATGACTAGCATCCTCAATAGGTTATCAAATATTGGTAATATGGATATATAATTCTTCCCAAGTTTTATTAATTTTCAAGGCATTCCTGAAACTGTTTCATTATCTATGTTATTTGGAAGTATTATGGGGAGGGGTTTAGGTGATACATGTTATACTAAAGACATTCTTCTGTTTCATCACAACACAAGTAGTGGATCACTGAAAAAATCCAATGTGACCCTTAGAGAGTTATATCTCAGGTTCGTGTTTAATAGCTCATGGCAATTCAGTGACAAGATATTCTAAAACAAAATCTTAGGTAGGTCTGATTTGAATTTCAGGATATTTCATAAGCTCTATCCTATGTTCAGGAAAATCTGTGTTGTGCCTTGAAAATATAAAACCTACTTAGAACACCAGTAATACAAACAGGGAAAAATTAGTCACTAATTGCAAGCTACTGACAAAATTGCAAGGATTTGGCTTTTATCTAGCCAAAATCCAGCTTTTCCTTTGGCATCATTTGAATTTCTTATAACATTCCTTACAAAGAATTAATTCTAACAAAATCTAGGATTGTCCTAACTTTTACAGCTGACTATGACTTTGTATCTCTTGCAATTAGAGAGATTTCGAAGACGATATCTTCTAGCCTCTTCACTCAAGTCCTTGTGTGAGAAAAGAACTTTAGGACTCGTCATTTTGTTGGTTCAAGTTCGACCACAATGACTTAACCACATTAGGGTTTATTCTCTCTTATAAAAGAAGTTCAAGGGTATTCAGTTGAGACTGAAGCTATGAAGCCATGGTCACTTCATGGGCATCAGAGACCCGGGCACCTTCCTTCTCCACCATCCATGTGGTCTGCAGCACATTCTGGAACTCCAGCCATCACATCCATCTCACAGGCAGCAAGAAGAGAGCAAGTACCCAAGGGGTGCATTCTACCTGTGTGTTTCCCTTCTAAGGAGCTAGTCCTGAAACCCCACTGAACATTTCCAAGGATGCCCCTAGTAGCAAGGACGGCAGCAAACTGACATCTTGGAGCTCGTTAACACTGGCTCACTGCCACCCCCAATAAAATCAGGGTTTTGTTATTAAGGAAGAATGTAGGCAGCTAGAATCTCTGCTGTACCCACAGTGCGAAGGGTCTGGTTCTCAGTGTAGAGGACTTTGCTCCCTGGGCGGTCAAGTTCGAACCCCAAAGACATTGATTTGCAAACCAGCATACCAGTAATTTAGGATAAATTCCTAGCTGGTTAGATGTAGTGTAGAAAGTAGTCAGCCAAGTGACAGAAGTGGTGGTTTGACTGATAAGGAGTTAGGGAAGGGGGCTGGAGTGCAGTGTATATATGATTGTTACTGCGTCCCAGTTACTGATTGTTACCACCATGTACAGTAACAATCGCGCACTGATTCCCGTCTGTGACCGTGACTGTACCAAGGTGACGAGGAATGAACCAGCCACCCTGGACTCTCCTTGGTGTGTGGTCTGAACCCGTTTGTTCTAAGATATCCTAATGAATCTCACTGTTCTTTTTTCTAGACTTCAGACTCTGCTGACAGATCACGACTTTAGTCGCGCGGCAAGGCAGCATGCCTTGCTTTAGAGCAGAACTTTGTGATGACAGAAATGCTCTGTATCCGCTGTGCCCCAGCCTCCTGCAGCTGTTTAGCGTAGACACGGTGCCTAAGTGTGACTACAGAACTGATAGTTTACTTCTCCCTAATTGTAATTAATTTATATGTAAATACATGTGGCTAGTAATTTTATTGGACAGCAGAGCTCTATACTGTACGCTCTATGGGAGAGGCTTTGTTTTGTTAATTGCCGTACCCCAGCGACTAGGACAAGACCTGACTCAGTAATTGTTGAAAGAATGGATGAAATGAGATGCCTTCCTTTCTGTTAATTAGAGTAAATCTAATGCCGTCCCAGTGAGTAATTACTCAGATGTAGCACACAGCTAAGACCTCACATCACAGTGCTTTTCATACTGAGACCTGAGAACCAATTTAGTGAATAATGACCAACTTTATTAAAAATGAAATAGAACAGAAAATAAAAGCACGTGTAGGGAAGGCGAGTGCTGTTTTGTGAAACTTTGGGTTTAGATCTCTCCGTGTGTGTATGTACTGGCTTCCAGTGTAAGAGGCGTTCCTTCACGCGGATCTAGGTTTGAAACCCATCGATTTGGGCCCATTTTTCTCTTGAAATATCTTTCTTGGCAGCATTAGCCGCTCAATTGTAACGCAGGACTTAAAAATATGTATGTGGAAGATTTGGCGAGTCCTTATCTTGGACTCTGTAGCCCTTTGGACAAGGTTCCTGTGTTTGTCACAGAGCGGCCTTGTCTGAGGTTCATGTCCTGGCCGGCGGTTTCTGCTCAGCAGGACACCAAGGCCACGCAGCGAGTGCCTGGCCAGCTCCCAGCATGTCCCGGCCTGGCCGAGGTCAGGGAACCCATGCAACCCAATACGTAATGCCACCAGAGTCTTTTATAAATGTAAAGTGACCATTCACATCTAAGATGTTTTTAGATACCTGAATATTTCTTTTAACTTTGAAAAACATTTTTTTCTGCTTATGAAAACCATAATACACATTACAGAGCACGGGTAAACCACAGAAGAATGCACAGATAACGAGGTTCACATGCTAATATTCTCTTTCAAACAATGTTTGTTGATTTAAAGAAAAGGTGCGGGGTGGGGGGTGGGGGGTTGTACTGACGATGAAGCAACTTGCCCGTCAGATGACATAGCGTAGGTCAGGTCTGTTTCAAGCTTGCTCTAAGAGAGGGCGTCTGTGAACAAGCCCGTTCGGAGGTCTCTTGGTTGGGACTACTTTTAATCATTTTTATTATTTTTTCTTTTTTTACTTTTAATCATTTTTAGACTGTGCTTTTAAACACATCAAGTAAAAGATCATTCGACTAATTAATTAGCTGGGTGGGTAGCACCAGCTTCCCAGATCTTAATCTTACTTGGGTCTATCTATCAGAAAACTGTTCTTTCAAATATTTTTTATTTATTTCCCCTGTCAGTAACTATTCATCCAAAATACCATCTATTCGATTCCCAGCCAGGGAACCAACCCAAAAAAATAAAATAAAATAAAATAAAATAAAATACCATCTAAATTATTATAAATATTCCCACTGAGGAATGTGCTATAATGTGTTTTGAAATTTTACCTCTCCACAATT
Source organism: Lyroderma lyra (assembly GCA_004026885.1). Taxonomy (NCBI): domain Eukaryota; kingdom Metazoa; phylum Chordata; class Mammalia; order Chiroptera; family Megadermatidae; genus Lyroderma; species Lyroderma lyra. Next base: position 80,916 of record PVJL010005031.1, read on the forward strand.
GGAAAATACAAAAACTCATCACATTTTTAAATCATTCAAGCGCCCCCCACTGCGATGGGTAACTGCTGTTTTATTTGCTCCGTGGTCGTTTTTAATGCATGAGAAGTGTCGGGAGTGGAATCGAAGTCTACTTTATCCCCCCCTGTCTCCTCCCGAGGTCCCTCCACCCTCTCCAGCCACACCTGCCCACCCAGGTAAGCTCATCGCCCTCCTCTGCGCTGCAGCAGGAAAGGGAGAGGCAGACATCGGGGCCCGCCCCCCACCTGCACACACCGCTCCTCTGACCTTATTGTCTCAGCCTAGTCCCACCACCTGAGCCCCGCGCGCGGTCCGTCCGTGTCTCCTGGGCAGCACACAGGTAGGGCCCAGCGCGCCTGCGTGCTGCGGGGAGAGAGCCCGGAATTGCGTCATCGGAGGGCTAGTTCACGGCCGCGGGGTCACGGCTGGCTTCAGCCTTAGTGTCTCTCTCTGTTGCCTCCAGAATTCTGATTGGATGTGTAAGCGCTCTGTCAGCACAGAGATGAGTGCGTGCGTGCGCGTGCGTGCGTGAGAGCGTGAGTGAGAGAGTTAGTGACTGAGTGACTGAGTGAGTGCGTGAGTGCGTGAGTGACTGAGTGACTGAGTGACTGAGTGAGTGAGTGAGTGAGTGAGTGAGTGAGAGAGTGAGTGCGTGAGTGAGTGAGTGAGTGAGTGAGTGCATGAGAGTGAGTGAGTGAGTGAGTGAGAGAGTGAGTGAGTGAGAGAGTGAGTGCGTGAGTGAGTGAGTGAGTGAGTGCGTGAGTGACTGAGTGAGTGACTGAGTGACTGAGTGAGTGACTGAGTGAGTGCGTGAGTGAGTGCGTGAGTGACTGAGTGACTGAATGAGTGACTGAGTGAGTGAGTGAGTGAGTTAGTGAGTGCATGAGAGTGAGTGACTGAGTGCATGAGAGTGAGAGTGAGTGCGTGAGAGAGTGAGTGACTGAGTGACTGAGTGCGTGAGTGCGTGAGAGAGAGTGAAAGTGAGTGAGTGAGTGACTGACTGAGTGACTGAGTGACTGAGTGAGTGTTGCAGCTATTTCCCGGCTTCTCTCTCGCTCCCTTCCAGATGACTAGGGTGTTGCGGGCTGTGACCTCCTTCCCTGGTGCGGCCTGCGGGTCTGCCCCCGCAGTCACGGGATTCAGCGCATGTAGGACCCCAGGACAATTGCACAATGTCAAAGGAGATGCAGGATTTTGAAGGAAGGCGTCTGAAGACAGTTACATTTCATTAGAAGAACAAAGCAAGGCGTAGAGTAGTATAAATAGTACCTCTGTCCCTTACATGTGTTTGCATACGTGTAAAATTCTTCCAGAAGTTTCATAAGAAATGATTAATAGTGATTACTATGGGAATTGTGATGGGGTTAATGCCGAGAAGGGAGTTAGGAAGTTTGTCTTTTCAGTTTGTGACCGGTGGCACTCTCTGAATCCTTAACACGTGTGTTACTTGCGTAATTAAACTATTACAGTGCCGTGTTTCTAAGGCTTCGGGGCTCTGTGCACCGGTAACATTTGCTAAGAAATCTGGGACTCAGTAAAAATTCGTCAAGCCCATTAATAATACAACCACGACTGTAGTCTACGAGGGTCATTTCATGAATGAAAGGACATAACCTCCAGATAATGGCTCATCCTCTGCATACACTTAATTCTGTGAAAAATTCTTTCCCTTGTCCGTACTTTCCTCGTTTGTGGACAGCTAGTGGACGGGGAGAGGGGCGGGTCCACGTTTATCGACTTCTGGCTCCCGATTGGGTCCTTTTGGTTGAACAAACCAACAAATACAGGCTTGACTATGGCTAGAGGCTTTGGATTCTGACACCAGTCTCAAACTTTTTAGGAGTGAACACAACACTTGTGTTTAGCATATGGGCAGCAATGAATAAAAACGTGGAAATCAATCACAGGGTATTTTGGAGGCAGTATTTAATTGGTCTAATTCATCTCTGAAATTTATCACATAGTGCAGACAAACAGAAGAAAACAAGCCGTTGGCATGACAACAGTTATTCTTCAAGGCTGCCTTAGCAGCAGGCACTGGAATGTTCACTATGGAAGAAGCAGTAATTTTTAAAAAGACCTCATAGGCACATTAGTGCATAATAACTTATAATGGCTTTTAGAGCAGAGTTTTAATTCTTTGTTTGTTTGTTTGTTTTTTGGTATGTGGGTAGTTCCCTGGTTGGGAATTGAACCCAGGCCACAGCGTTGACAGCGCCAGCGCCGAAACCTTAAGCCACTACACCACCAGGGAACTCCCAGAGTTTTAATGCTATTCGAAATATCACATATGTAAAAATTTGTTCACAAGTCCAAGAACTAAAGTTATAGAAACACAGATAGGAATATATATGATATAAATATAATAATATAAAATGTATAATATATATTTAAAATTTGTAATCTGATATATAGATATAATATAAAAATAAAAACATTTATTCCTATATATCACATATACAATATAAGTATGTTTGTAGGAACACACGTGACCATGATAGATCATGTCTTTGGCCCACTTCTGTCTGACCCCGTGGTGCGTGCCCCTTGGTATAGGTACGGAGGCTGAGACCATTTTCGAACGTTGTACCACCAGCAGGATGAGAACTCGCCTTGAAACCAATAGTTGTATGTTGCTGAGGAAACACACTTCCGGGTTGTCTTGTGCTTCGTAATTCTCTGACGGTGCCTGGGGGAACACGCACTGTGTGTTCTTTTATCTCCACACACAACAGTTGTGACACCAGATGCGTGGGCGTTCCCAGGCCCACCGTCTCCACCCCCTGCCGATGTCCTGTAATTCCTCTCCATGCTGACACTGACCTCCCAGACCCCACACGTTAAGGGCTCAGACCCACACGACTGCCTCCCACTCACATGCCAGCTGTAGGTCTTGGGTCCCCAGTTACCTACAGCTTGTCAGACGTGGCTACAAATTGGAGGTCCCCAAGACTCCCTCTTTGTCAACCGTTGGCCAGAACAGCTCACAGAACCCAGGAAAATGGTTCACTTACTATTGCTAATTTATGATGAAGGATTTTGGAAAGATCCAAATGAACAGCCAGATGAAAAGATCCATGGGAGAAGGTCTGGGAGGGCCCCCATGAGCACAGGAGCTCCTGTCCCTCTGGAATTGGGGTACACCACCCTGTTCACTGACCTGGAAGTTCCCCAAACCAGGTACTTTCAGGATTTTTCTGGAGGCTTCCTCACATGGGCATGATGGATGAGGGGTGGGGCTGAAAGTTCCAAGGTTCTCTCTGTGACCACCCCCATCTGGAGCTCTGCCGGAGCCCACGAAGTGGGACACCTCTAGCACAGAAGACACGCCTGTCACCCAGGAAATCCCGAGGGATTGTGGGAGTTCTGTGTCAGGACTAAATATTAGGATAAACGATTTTCCTAGCACCCCTGTTTACAGAGCTGTGTCAGGGACCAGAGGTGGAGACGAATATTATTTCACAGAAGGATAAAATCCTTTCACATTCAAAAATTCATCTTTGAGGTACTTTCCAATTTTCAAAGGGCTTTTGTGTATATTACTACTTTTGACTTGTCACAGCCGTGTAGGGGAGACAGACCACTTGTTTCCTTCATTTCGTGCATGAGAGAACACGACACAGGTTAAAGGACTCCCCACGGTCACTCTGCTAGAAGGTGAAGGAGCCTGGCTCCTGGACTCAATGTGGGCTCTAAGGTCATCACACGCGTTTTCCTGGATCCCATGATGCCACCCAGGGAACACAGACGCAACACAGACAGGTAAAGACAGCTGTCACCTTCCCATCCACACTGGGAAGTACACTAGCTTCAAAGTTAGAAGAGCTGGGTTTGAATTCTGATTCTGCAACTTATAGCTGTGTAACTTTAAGCCGGTCGCTTAACCTCTCTGAGCCTGAGTTTGTGGAATGACTTTCGACTGAATTCCCTTATGGCCAGCAAGTTCTGACAAACATGGAAGACCAGCAGCTAGTGACTAGAGGAGGCTGTCTGGATAAGTGAACGGAGAAAAGGGCTCTTCCTTGGGGCAGGGAACGTGCTCTAACACATATTGGTTAGTGGAAAAAGCAAGTTCTAGAAGAGCATAGCACGGACCGCCAACCATTCACTCCACGCCCAGACACGCGTACCACCACCAGCGTATTGCTACAGACGCCCGTCTGGAGGGATGTGCATCGAACTGATAGCAGCAGCGGCTGGGCGGGGGCAGGCCCGGGCGAGGGGAGCTCCCTGTCGTTGCAGTTTATCCCGATAACGTTTTCGCGTGAGTTCGCATTTCACTTCCACAGCTTTCTTCCCGTGGACACCCAAGATAATAACACCGCTGACGTCCGGGGGAAGAATTTACGTTGTATATCGGCACTTTGTAAGGAAAATGCGCCAAAGAAGTAAGAAGCACGCGTGCCTGAGCAGGCCTGGGGGAGATAGACCTATTTGTGAACGGAGTGGCTGGGAGGAAGGAGGAAGCCGAGGGTGTGCGGGCACGCACGCGCGTGATTATGGTCTGTAAAACGGACCCATAAGTTACTTCGGGAAAAGCGGCAGCTCGTCCTCACGGGGCAGTGTGGACGGGATGGGCGGGGGGTAGCTCGTGTCCCCGTCGCAGGCCACGCGGTGAGCAGCGCAGGGCGCCGGAATGTCAGATAATGGGATCTGCAGTGTCCGTTTCGCTTCCGTCCTCGTTGCCCTGCCTCAACACGACGGGTAGCAGCTTCTCCGTGGCACAGCTCTTCAAAAACGAGGGAGGCCGTCGGTGCGAACTGAGGATGAGCGGGAGACAGCAGGGTGAAGCCAGGGGTAAGGGTGGCTCCAGACTGGGTCAGAAGCTCTCAGCCACCAAAATGAAAGGAAGAAAGAAAGAACAGAAGGCCAGGGCAAGGGCAGGGCGCCACCATTTTTGTGTTAAACATTTCATTTTTTTCTAGAAAGTTGTCTAGCATCCAGTAATGAGACATACAGGCATTTGTCCCGTTTCTTAGAGCCTTCTAGAATGCAGGCCGACTCTCAGCATTAATAAGACCAGAAAGTTTAAGGGCAAATTCCCCCAAAGTGTTAGCTTTCATCTCCACGGCTTTAAAAAAACAAGGTGACTTGTGCTTTGGGGGAATATTGGAGCCTGTAGCTCAGGGGTCGGGTCGTTCTTCAATCTAAATAAGCGATACCCTTTTATCGAGAGCTGGATCTTGGGTCTCCCTGTCTCTCTCCCCAAGACTGTGACTCCATCCCGGCGCAGGTCCCCGGAGGCGGACTCAGCAGGCCGCGGCCATGGCTGCTCTGGGGTCCTACGGAGCTCGGCGGTGCGGGCGCTCCCAGGTCCTGGGCAGGCCCAGTGCGTTGGGGACGTCGTGGTCGCCACCGCGTCCCTCCTTCCGCCGGGGCGTATTCCATTTTGTGCGTGACTAACGAGCAGACGGGACTACAGGTCCAGCTCCGCAGGTCGGTGTGCACGCTTTTTAACTCTACCCACCTCGCACAAGGGCTGGGGGTTTCCCCAGGCAGAATCCGAAGAGTAGAAGGTCCTTGAAATTCAAAGGTTCTCATTAAAGTAGAAAACATACCGGAAAACACACGCATATTTATTTCTGTGACCACAGAATCACGCAGTTCGTTTTGCAAAGTGCGAGGACTGTATCACAGCACACGTGCTTCTGTGACAGCAGAAACTGTCTTTTCTCCTTTCTCCCGTGTCCCCCTGCCCCTCCCGGGGCCTGCACCAGTCACACCACACCACAGACACTTGGTCACCACTTCCCAGGTCCGGAAATGGGACAAGTGTGAGCCGCCCCACAGCGGCCCCTTGAGCCCTGTCCCCTCACACACTCATCCGGCCGGAAAGCGACTTTAAAACGAGTCCCAATGACTCCATTTTACTTAGGGGCTTCTGCTGGGGACGATACAGAAGTTCTGGACGTGGACTGTTTAATGTCTTCACTTGAAGTGACGGGTAAGGCGTCTTGCTGTGATTGGTTGGGTGTTAGAGGCAGAGATGGTGAGGAGGTGGGGAGGGAAGGCAGACACACCCTAGGGTGGAAAGTTCCAGGTACAGAGGCTCCTCAGTCAAGATCGGGGCCTTCGGAGTAGAACAGTCTTAAGGGGAGGCCCCCCTTAGAATGGAATTCCCCGCCCAGGGCCTGGGCGGCAGGGTGCAGAGCTGCATTCGGGGTGTGGTCGCCTCACCTGCTTGCACAGCCTTCCGCCTACTCTGGCTCCTCCCCTCTGGAGCCCGAGGACCCTGGCGTCTGACTCACCCCGGCCTCAGCCCTGTCCTCAGCCCTGTCCTCAGCCAGCAGGACTGGACCCCACGCCGCCCCAGGGGCCTCGCCTGGATCTGCGGGTGCTGTCAGGGAGGGACCCAGGAGTCCTGAGCTATTTCCGCACGGAGCTGTGTGGGAGGCAGGATGCGCCTTTGAGGAGACAAACTCACAGTTCGCTTGTGTCGTCCCAGCTATGTTTGTTTGTTTGTTTGTTTGTTTGTTCGTTAAACCCTTGTCACTCAAAATATGGTCCGTTTGCTCTCAGTGTCACCTGGGAGCCTGTGAAAAACAGAGCGTCTCTGTCCCCTCCCCAGACCCCCACCCCCCACCCAGAAGCTGGAGAAACAAGGTCCCCAGGTGGCCGGGTGCCCATTAAAGTTTGAGAAGCCCGATGCTAAAGTGTACTTCTGTAGTGACGACAACGATCGCTTCTCGGGGACACCTTCCCCAGGGCCGCTTTTGTGTCTGGACGGTCAGGCCGACAGAGGGGCACCCCCATGTGCGTGCGGGCATTGGGGTGAAGGGTGCCTCCATCCCTAGCATGGGGACATGACCTCTTCAACACCCATGGCAGCAATTCTAAGCGCCCAAAAGGGTGTGAAAGAGGACACCCACCAACCTGCATATTCATTAATGATGAGATTGTGATTATCACGGCGGCGTGGGGACAAAAGGACTGCTCGGATCACCGAGTGTCTGGGAGGAAATAATCAAGTGGGCAGAGAAGTGGCTGAAATCGGGGCGATGAACGGCAGGAAAGGTAAAAAGAAGAAAGAAAGACCCTGCAGGAAAGGGCCAAAGACTGTGACCGAGACGCCCTCAGAGCAGAACCCCTGGCGCGAAGGTCGGTGACGCCCTGTCTGCTCCCCGTGGACCCCCATGAGCCCAACGGGGGGCTGAGGCGTCTTTCCATTTCGGGGTGTGCTGGCTACCTTCTACGGCTGCAGAGTGACGAATGGGCGCAGACAAGCGTCCAGCCCGATTCGGACACTGAGCCTCGGAGTCTGGGTCAGTCCCTTCCCACGTGTCAGCAGCAGGAAGCAGGTGTGTCTTCTCAGAGGCCACCGCGCACACAGCCCTGGCCTGCGCCTGTGTCGTCACTCCCTGCTGTGGCCGCTTCAGAGCCTCTGTCTCTGTCCCTCCCTCCTCCTCTCTCCTTCCCTCCTCCTCTCTGTCCCTCCCTCCTCCTCTCTCCCTCTCTCTCCTCCTCTCTCTGTCCCTCCCTCCTCCTCTCTGTCCCTCTCTCCTCCTCTCTCTGTCCCTCTCTCCCCTCCTTCCCCTTCTCTTCTCACATCCGGCTTCGGCTTCCGAATGGAGGAGTTTCTGAGGGTTTGGTCTCTCCGAAGGCGGCCCGTCCATTTCTAAATAGTACCCTCGTGCTGTGAATAAAAACGACATGCTGCCACCTTTAGCCAGACGTCCCCTCCGAACTTCAGAGTGAGGTGGAGGAGGAGCTCGCTTCTGGCTTCTCGCTGCGAGCCCTCCCTCGCCTACGTGACCCCTCACTTAGACGTGTCCCGGCGTCTCGGGGTCAGTGTGCGACCAGCTCCACTCGCTGTCCTGCTCTGCTCCCACCTCCACCTCAGTCACTGGTCCCTAATGCAACCTCCCTGGCACCAGCCCTGTCACCTCTGCACCGAATCCTTCCGGCTCTCCCCCATCTCCACGGCTGCCCCCTCGTCTAAGCCACCTTGGTCTCTCGCCTGGACAACCGCACTCCCTCCCTACTGGTCCTCCTCCTGCTGTCCCCTCCCCGCGACCTCTTACCCAGTTAGCACGGCCTTGGGAAACTGGAAGAGCGACCACGGAGATGTCCCATTGCACGTGGAGTAGAAGTCGAGCTCCTTCCCAAAGCCGGCTCCTGAGGTTTCGGTGGCCCGCGGTCAGCCATGGTCCAAACATCTCTTCGTGGATGTGTTGTGTCATCTCACGTCATCACAGCACAAAGCAGGGTGAGTGCAGGACCCTAGGACACGCTGACAGCAAGAGGACACGTTCACGTAAGCCCTATGACAGCTTATTGTTACACCTGCTCTATTTTATTAGTAGTTGCTGTTGCTAATGTCTTACTTTAGAAATGAAGCTTTCCGTTGGGCACGCGCGTAGGGAAAACACAGCACATCTAGGGTGGGGGACTCGGCGGTTCAGGCAGCCATCGGGGCTCTTGGGATGCGTCCCCGGTGGGTAAGGGGGGACCTCGGTCATCGGTAAGTGTCAAGGCTGCGTGCTAAAGCTGGGTGCCTGGGTGTGAGCCCTACTTTTCCGCTCTGCTGTCTACGGGGCTGTGCGCAAAGTCCTTCATCTACAACATTCAGAAGGCGAGACTGTCATTCACTTCTTCAGACTGGTGGGGCTCCAACGGGACAACGGAACCGCACCTGTCACCTAGGAGGTGCTTATTGGTAACCTGACCTCTAACCGCATCCCAGTCCGGAGCCCGCAGGTGCCCCGGCTTCCTGTGAGAGCCCCAAATGGGCACCCCTTCAGGCACCCCGAATCCCTTCCCTGCTCTGCGTGGCTGTTGCATCTCAAACTTCAGACCTTACTGCAGCTTGAAGTCAGCACCAGACAGGGGCCTTCCCGGCCCGGCCCCCTTCCCAGCAGCGGCCGTGCTGCGGGAGCGCCCACCTGTTTACCGAAGACCTGTCCCCATCACCAGACTGTAACTCCACCAGCCTCACTGCGTCCTGTTCTGCCCGGTGAGGCCGGGCTCCAGCTCCATCTTCGCTGCCTGCATTTCAGTAAATACGTGTTGGGGGTGGGGAGGAAGAAAGAAGGAGTAGATGGGTAAGTAAAGTCTGGGCAACTCCTAGGGGAGCACAACTCTTCACCCAGTCGTGCCCGAAACTACTAAGTAAACCGTCGGTGCATTTCCCCCCAGGGTGGGTCTCGAACTGTTCTCGTGGAAAGCGAGTGCCTGGTTCACTCGTTCATTAATAGGATGTGAGCACTGTGCACTGCCCAGTCAGCGGGGTCCGCGGCGCTCAGCTCCCTGCACGCTGGGGTGCTGTCCTGCATTTGTTTTGAGCCGCGAAGGGGTTGGGGAGCGCTGCCCGCCGCCCCTGGGCTTCCCCGCGGACCGAATGGGTTGCAGCTGAGGATCTACTGCGTGTGCAGCAGAGGGCGCTGCGGAGACACGGCTGCCGCGGGCGCGGGCCGGCGGGAGAGGGACACAGGTCGGGGGAAGGGGGCGCGGGCAGAGTAGTAGGACGTTCAAAACGACGACGGGAGGCAGGGGCCTGTTCCCGGGACGCGTCCCAGTGGCTGGTGGCTTCGTAGCCCAGTGTGAGGCGGTGGTTCCCGCGTCTGGCTGAGTATCTGGGGGACCTGGGGAACTTTTGAAAAGTACAGCTACCTGGGCGGCGCCCCTAAGGATTCTGGTTCAGGAGGAGCCGGGTGGGCCCTGGACCCTGCTGAGAAATCCCCGCTGATTTTGGTGGCCAGGAGGTTTGGGACCCCTGGGGGGATTCCCACCCACCTCGGGGAGCAGAGCGGGTGAGGAGGAGGCCGCCTGGTTTCCAGTCCCAAGCCAGTTGCCTTTTAGCGGTGGCACCGCCCCTCCCCCTTGGGAAATGTAGGCAGTGAAGATGGAGCTATAAGGCCGACCTTGAAAGGCTACTTTAAGGATGTGACAGGAGAGCCCGGGGCAGAGCTGCTAATAGGAAGGTGCTCTCTGCTCTGAACCAAAGGTAGAGGAGGCTCTCTGAGACCTGGGGAGGTGGAGCCTGTCCGGCCCATCATTTGGGACCTGACTGTGTGGTATTTAGTTCTGGAACCTCTGGAACCTCCGGGCTGCCTCTGCCGATCTTTAGTTTATGGCTTTTCTTCAGCGGGCAGTCGGGAACAGTATGAGGAGAGAAAGGGCGTTTTTAGTTAGAAGGGGTCTTATGCAGCATCTAGGGAAGTTCCTTTATTTCTCAGATGGCGAAAGAGGTTCAGAGAGGTTGAGCGACTCACCCAAGGTCACACAGCCAGTCAGCACGAAGGCATGGGCTCACCAGCCCTCGGTGTGGCCTCTGGAAGTTTCGTGGTGAATCCCTTCCTGCTTTCCTGTTTTGAGGTCATTATTACTCCCTTATTCAGCAGCTCAGGCGTGCGGCTAAACAGGAACGACAGGAACAGCCGTAACGATAACCGCCATTGGTCAGCGCGCCTGGCACTCCCAGGCGCCCAGTGCCTCCCCTCCTGTAGTCCTCACTGTGTTGTGTTCACGCATCTGTCAGACTTGATTAAGCTTCGAAGGGTTCCAGGCCCTGGGGACACTGCCCTCCTGCAGCCTCTGTCTGCTGAGAACCGCGACAGGCTGACCGTGACACTCAACTGAGTGAACAGTGTAATTTCAGCTTCGAGAAAAATAGAAAGCTAAGTGATGTGACAGAAAGTGACTGGGAACAAAGGAGCCCAGGCTGGGCTCTTCGGGGAGGTGACATCCCAGGAAGAGACCTGGACGATGGGACAAGCCCAGCCACACCAGGACCCGGGCGGGCACAAAGCCCCACAGGGGAGTGTGCGGTGTTCCAGGGTGTGAGCAGGTGGGTGGGAGGGGCGGAAGCCCGAGCCCCCGGAGGGGAGGAGCGCGGAGAGAGAGGGCCAGGAGGGCGGTGCTGGACTCCTCCCGCCTGTCCAGCTCCTGCCCCAGGACTGACCTTGAAACAGGCAGCCGCCAGTCCCTTCCCTTGGGAAATGTGTCCTGGAGGCAGAGGGGACTTGGCGGGAGGGAAAGGCAGGGGCGTTGGTGCCCGCCTGGGTCCTGGTGTGGCTGGGCTTTTCCCTTCGTCCAGCCGTGTAACTGCAGGAGGTCAGCTGCGCTGGCCCCTCCCGGAGGCTCTGGGAGGAGGCTTCCTTGCCCTCTCCGCTCAGCGACGCCCTTATTCCTTGGTTGTGGCTCCTCCCTTCCTCCGTCACACCGTTCCGTCGTCGCATCGCCGTCAGACCCCCCCCCCCCGCCTCCCCCTTAGCGCTGTCATCACAGTGAGGGCCCACTCGGCGGAAGCCGGCTCACTCTCCAGCTCGGGAGCCTTCCTCGCGTCCGCAGAGTCTCTTTTGCCGCGTAGGGAACATCACGAGTTCCCAGAATCGGGCCTGGGTGTCCGAGCGGCCGCCGTCGAGCCCACCACCGATGGTGTCACCCCCAAGGGTGACAAAGCAGTTGCCTGTCAGAGTGTGCTCAGCAGCGAGCTTCTACCAGAGATCAGGCCCTTCCTTCGCGTTTCAATGGGAGGCCAGGTAGTACCCCGGCCCGCTGTTAGGTGGGACAGGTACTCCATCCCACGGCTGAGTAAATGAAACCTTTGCGAGTTTAATTGTCTTTCATCATCACCACGGGAAGCAGGCACTTGGCTAAATAACTGGACCCGTCTGGATGCCAGACGGCCCGACGTTATGTGCAGAGGCTGTTGTACGCAACCTGTTTCCTCATGTGCTCGCTAGGCCACCTTCTGTGACATCCTAGCAGGACGGCCTTCTGTGATGTCCTAGCTGGACGGCCTTCTGTGATGTCCTAGCTGGATGGCCTTCTGTGACCTCCTAGCAGGACGGCCTTCTCTGACGTCCTAGCTGGACGGCCTTCTGTGACCTCCTAGCAGGACGGCCTTCTCTGACGTCCTAGCTGGACGGCCTTCTGTGACGTCCTAGCTAGATGACCTTCTACGACGTCTGAGCGAGAACACCTTCTATGTCATTCCTTGGTCATTCCTTGCGTGCTGAGTCCTAGCCTCTGGGACGTGGTGGTGAGCAGTACACTCAGCAGGCTGCCTCGTGGACTGGGCCTTGAGGTCCAACCAGAGGAGGAAAGAGGGAGTGACGGTGTGAACAGAGGCACGGAGTCCTAGAAGGACGCACGGGACCGGGAGTAGAACATTGGAATTCTTCCTTCCAAAGTGATCAGCTGGACCTGAATTCCCTCAACAGCTGAAAAAGGAAAGTGTTAAAAGGTTTAATTTCCGAGAGAGCTGCTCTGAGCTCTCCAAAATAGGTCAGTTGCTCTTACTTTCTGGTCAGTAACGGCCCCTGCTGTGTTGGAACCTGGCACGGCGTGCAGGATGAAGGTCTGGGACACGCCGGGGGCACAGCTCTGCAAGGCTGAGAGGCACGTGGGACGGATGCCCATCTGCTGCACCGGGCCCCTCCTCGGCCTTGTAGCCCCCCAGGCACGGGGCCTGAGCCGGCAGGGTGTCCCTCCCAGACACAGGCTTCTGCCTGGGGATCACGGCCCTGCTGTGCTGGGGCTCCCAGCCAGGAAACCGGGAGCACCAGGTTCTTTAGGGTAGAAGACGCCTGGGAGCCGACCTCAGCCCGCTCGGCACCGCGCCTGGTACGGGAAGCTTCCCGGGGACGGAGCGGGACCGTCCGAGACTGTGTCCTCCCTCAGGCCTTACACCAGGGGCTTGCAAACAGGGGTACCGCCTGTCCCTCCTGCCGGCCCCGTCTCCCACTGTCTCTGCTCAGGGAGTGCACTCCCCGGACGCCTTCGGACCCAAGCCAGGCACCCTGAGTTGGCCTCAACGACCTCTCCTCTGCCCCAAGGGCAGCCGGCTGTGTCCAGTGGATTCCTCCCTCCTCCGTCCCTCCTGCCTCTGCCCTCCCAGCCTCACTGTCACCGTATTCACTTAGCTCTTCCCGTGTTTAACCTGCAGGCGCACCTTGAGACTGTGTCACCTCCAGGGTGCCGTCCCCCAGCGAGCTTCCAGAAGCCCTCTCAGACTCTCAGGTCCTTGTTGGGTTATTGTGTGTTTCCTCTTCCATCAGATCCTGAATCTGTTGAGGCACTTTTCGCCCTCGTGCCCAGCGTGCCACGTAATCGGCGATGGTTAAATGTATGAATACATACATGAACGAAACGAGGAGGTGATACTTATTTTCCGTAGCCGTGCAGAGCACGTATGGTCACGTGGGTGTTGCCACTTTTACCTACCACTCTGCACAGGTTTTAGCAGTATTCTTGGGGGGGAGGGAGCATATTTTCTCCTGTTCTGTTTCATTCTCTAGTTTACTAAACACAAAGGGAAACAACATTGAAGATTCGAGGTATATACCAGCGCCTGGAAACTAAAATTCTGGTTTCCTGGAGCAGAGAATTATGGGACTACGAATCTTCCAAGGAAGTTAAATGTGCAAACTGCCCTCAGACAGGATCAGCGAGCAGAGTCCGCCCTTCCGACGTAGGGGAGGGTCGTCCCGCCCCCTCCCGCGGCCGGGCAGGCACCACGGTCTCACAGTTTACCTGCCTCCTGTCCTGGCTGGGCAGTCGATCGTGAGGGCTCACTTTCAGGTTGGGGGGTTAGTGGGTGGGAACAAGTGATAAAGCACCAACGTGGACGTTCGTCACGGGCAAGGCCTGATGGGAGTCTCGTGGTGTCCTCACAGGAAGTGAAGGCCAGGAAACAGGTCTCAGCCCCCTCCTGGACACTTGCAGGTCGGCTTTACTGATTGGCTGCCACCTCACATTTACTGAGCACTCCCCTGGAGCTGCATGTGATTCGGTCACATCATGGCCACAGAAGCCCTCTGGCCATCGCATCAAGATTTTAGGCTTCAGCGCTGGCGCTGTCAGCGCTACGGCCTGGGTTTGATTCCCGGCCAGGGAGCTACCCACATACCAAAAAAAAAAAAAAAAAAAAAAAAGAAAAAGATTTTCTTCTTTAATGGATGGACTTGGAGACCATCATGCTGAGTGAGCTAAGCCAGACAGAAAAACACAGAACTGTATGACGTCACTCAT
>PVJL010005031.1:95007-116438 GCA_004026885.1 Lyroderma lyra
ATAGTTTAATGTTTATTTGGGGACGAGTGGGTCAGGGAGGGGAGAAAGGGGAGGGGGTGGGAGAGGAGGAAGGGGGAGCTAAATATACGGTGATGGAAAGAGAAGTCACACTAGGTGGTGAACTTATTATACAACAAGGTGACAACGCACTGTAGAACTGTGTGCCTGAAACCTATGTGATCCTTGCTAACACATGTCACCCCAGTAAGTCTAACAATAAAAACAAAAACAAAAGATTTCCTTCTTTATAATGAGAAAGAGGACAGCGAACAGCACACCCAAACCACTTGGTCAAACCATCCTGCGTTTTGATTTTTCCATGAATTCTGATTAAAGGAAACATATTGGGGACAAGGGTCATCCTGTTTATGTAGGACGTTTTTGGAGGGGGGAGGGAAGAGACATCAAAGTGCAGAGGACATTCCCTTGACTAATCCATATGCCGCAGCCAAAGTCTAGTTCACTGTTTTTAGGTCAGTAGGTGACAGAGTGACAACATAATGTGGGTCCTTGCAGCTCCTGCCGCAGAATTTTGGGAAAACCCAAATTAAGGCCCCAGGTTCGTGGTCACAGAGAGCACTCGCTCTCACACAACCCTTCGGTGGTGTTAGGACACGTCCGGCCTTTCTCCACTCTGAGAGACGGGCATGTTCAGGTGGCCCCAACCATCCGGTAAGGACTGGCCTTGACCCGTGAGGGAGGACAGTGACGAGGAGAGAAACCCGACACAACCTTGTCGCCAGTTGCAGCAGGAGCTGGAAGTGGGGGTGCGGCTCGTTCCGCAGAGCGACTGGCTCCGGAGCCAGCGTTTGCTGAGAATCTGTGGGACGGGGCTCTCTTCGTGAGGGATAGTGAGCATTTTAGGGACACGTTCAGTGTGCCTGTGCCCTTCTGCTTCTCTCAGAACCACCCCCTGATAACTTCACGCGGGGCCTGTTGATTCTAGGACAGCCCTGTCACAGAAGCAATGATGACACGTGCTCAATTGTGCACAGAATTTCCTTCGCGTTCTTGCTGCCTGAAACGGCGCTGCAGCCCCCGCGGGCCATGTGCCGGTGACGGCGGGGACATTCGGACGTACGCGGTTCCCTCCCAGGCGCCCCCGCCTGCCTGGGCACGGGCCTGGGCACGGGCCGGGGCCCCGCGTGCCTCTGCACAAAACCCGAGGGCGTCTGAGACGCGGCTGGCACGCGGGGCTGTGCCGTGGGATGATGGATCGCGAGCGGCTTGCCAAGGACTTTACTTCAGGAGCTGCTACGTCTGTCACGGCCCGTTGTGTTACTTGTCACACAGGGTTACCAGGAGAACCAGGAGGCTGGATGGTGGGAAGCGGCTGGGAGCTCCGCAGGGGGCCTCCGTGCCGCCGCCTGTCGCCTCTTGTCCTGGGCCTGCCCTTCGGAGCACTTCAGCCTCCTGCTGGCCTTGCGTGCCACCGCTCCAGGCTCCTGTTAGTAAAGGAGGCAGGAGGACGGGGGAGGGGCAGTGCCAGTGACCGCCGGCCTGGGCCTGGCCCTTCTGTAGGAGCGCAGGCCTCCTCAGCCCCGCCCCGCCCCGCCCCGCCCCCGAGCTGCGTTTTTGTCGCGCTGGCCAGAGCTGGCACTTGGCCGCACGTAGCTGCACAGGACTGGGGAAGGGGCGTCTTGCTTTTTCAGCGTCTGTAGTAGAGGCTGACGAGGCGGAGGTGCCCTACCCTACGTCACCAGCGAGGCCTCCTTCTGCTTATATGCACCTTAGATTCTTCCCAGTTTCAGGGCGCACACGCCTCCCCAGGTGGCTTCCGGTCCCCAGGGCTGACTGTAAGGCTACAGAGGGGAACACAGGGGGCGGGAAGTTGTCCTGAGCTGCAGGCTCAGGCCTTGCGGGATGGCCCGGGTGAGGCCGTCATCCCATTACTTCAACAGCAGTTGTGGTGACACGGGTCCCTGGTGGGTCCCTGCTCTGCGGCTCCGCCGTCATGGTGACGCTGAACCTACTGCTCCTGCCCTTACGGCCACCGTCCTCCCGTGCCCCACATTGAACAGGAACCTGTTGGACAGCCTCAGGGTCCACCAGGGTGCCCCTGTGTGGTGGGTGCCCTCTCAGGGCCAATGGCTCCCTTGGTCCACTTGTGTGACCGGGGTGATGGGTCATGTGCTGCCGCTCTCGGTTACCTCGGATGGAGACTGCGGGGGCGTAGGCTCCCTGAGATGTTACAGAGGGGGTCGTGGAGCGGTGACTAGTCCCGGACCCCCGGTTCTGGGCCATCTGCTGAGCTGTGTCAGACGGCCGTCTTAATTTTTTTTTTTTTTTGGATTGCAGCTGTTTTACTGTTTATAAAGAGTTCTCTGCCTTTCCGTCTTCACCTGCTCAAAGTTATGTCCTCGGCGTTTTCTGCTTTGACATCTAGAGGGCCAGAAAACGACGTAGAGGAGCATACCAGCCAATACAGACCGAACGAAAGAACACAAACACCCCGCTATGCGTCCATAGCTCTGGAGGTACGTGTTCTTCTATGGGGTTTTTTGTTTGTTTGTTTGTTTGTTTTGGTATGTGGGTAGCTCCCTGGCCGGGAATCGAACCCAGGCCGCAGCGTTGACAGCGCCAACGCCAAAGCCTTAAGCCACTACACCACCAGGGAGCTCCTCTTTATGGGTTTTTTTACCCATTTTTAAAAAATGGCAATTCACATGACAAGACGTAGCCATTTTTGAAGTGCACCTCGTGGCATTTAGTGCATTCACGATGCTGTGCGACCGTGACCTCTTCCCAGACCCAGGTGGCGTCTTCAGAGGAACGCTGGGGAGACCTGGTCCTCTGGGTGGGGAAGACGGCTGGAGCCCCCTCCAGACTCACCAGGGCCTGCAGGGCTGCGGACCCGAACTTCTTTGCAGACTTCACGTAAGGAAAGGAGACTTTCCTGACTGAATGCCACCCCCCACCCCCCACCCCCGCCCGACGACGTCCCTGCCACTCGGGCGCCTGCTGCCCGCCAGCTCTCACACCGCCCTCAGCTGCAGAAGTTCAGCGAGAAACTTCCTTTGCTGCAGATTTGTCGCTGAGCTGCTTCATGGGGGCTGAGACAGCACTTAAATCCACGCGAGAAGAACAGACGATGACCAGACTGAGGCAGTTACAAAGCCACCGGCGGCTTTGATCTGACAGGGAGATGGAATCTCTCCTGGACTCACCTCGGCTGGGTGAGCCGGGCTCCAGGTCAAGGCCAGCAGCTACTCGTCACCCTCAGCAGCCACTTTTATTTGCCAGCCCTTTACCCTTCCTCGGCACTGTCACAGCGTCAGCTTGGCAGATCCTCACACAGTCCCCGGAAGGTGGGTTGTGGCACCTCAGAGGACAGGGACTCGCGGGGCACACCGTCTTTCCCTCTTTCCCGCTCAGCGTCGCTAGCTCTAGAGAGAAAATAGGAGGGCCGTTTAGGCCCCTGGAGTACAGCATAGCCCAGGAAGAGGAAGCTTCTCTGACTTTCATAAGCAGAACTTTTCCAACTGTGGGTTTAGAACAGGTATGAACCAGAAAACGAGGTAGAAGGAGCGTACCAGAGTACACTATAGTCACGGTGGGTGTTCTTTCCTGAAACGTTTGCCTCAGTCGTGTGTGCAAAATACGTTTGTTAACGTGGGTTACCGTTGGACACGTTTGAAAGCCGTGGACGTGCCCGGCTGTGGTCCCATCGGAACCGCTCAGATTTGGACATGGCCAGCAGCAGGCCTCGCCGGCAGCCCCGACCCGCCCCTTCAAGTATGAGCGGGGTGGTCACGTCACACGTGGGTTCGGAGTGAGCTAAGCTCACGTACACCCTTTATCAGCGGCAAACACTGAGCCCGACAGTCTGCACCTTGGGCAAGTTCTAAGAACGCAGAACTCGGCCCGCATAAGGTCATGCAACTTTTCCACTCTCCGGTGGCACAAATGTGTCGGCCCTGGTGTTGCTGACCATTTGCTTTGGGAATGTACTTGACATTCTACACAGCCCCAGGCCAAGACACTGACCTCCCTACACTCCTGAGACACCTGCTGCGGAGCCTTCTGGCTAAAATTAGCCCACGGAGGCCACCTTCTGAGTTCCTTTTATCGTGTCCCTCAGCATCAGGCACCCCCCGACCGCTTCCAGCCTCCAAAACTCCTTTTCATGGAAAAGGCCATTCATTCTATCTGTTGGAGATTGCAATTTGCACTTTTTATTTTGCTTTTGATTAACTTAATTATAATTACATTACAGTTTTGGGTTAAATCAATGGATAGTGTTTTCATTACTCTGACTTTGTAAATATTATTTATAGGTGAGCCATATAGTATACTATATTTCCTTTTTTTATGTAACCTGGGGTTTTCCCTGGAATTGTCTTCATTTAAAAAATTATTTTGGCTTACTTTTCTGGGTAAGATGAATTTCTAATTCATCTCAAACTATTAGGAGGGTAAAGCCCCCTGTCAACACTCTCATAAACATCAGATGACTTATCAGTTTCACCTTTTTTCTTGTTAACACATTTCTAGGATCGCTTAGTACCCTTTCACCCAATCGAGGCTGGTTGCTGTTGTCCTGAGATTTACTTTCACTCTTATCTTAGGAAGTCCTTTCCCACCATCCCGCGTTGGCTCTCCTGGACCCCACCATGTCTTCACTTTTTCAAGTCTATTCTTTCGATTTAAGGAAGGTATATCCTCCATTAGCTTTTCTTAAGACGCTTGCATGAGGGACCAATTCTTTAAGAGCTTGCACGTCTGTAATTTCTTTATTCGCTTGGTTAGACATGGGATTACAGTTTGACAATAATTTCCCCTCACATGTAAGGCATCGCTCCATTGTTTTGTAGCTTCCAGTATTGCTGTTGACAAGTTTAAAGTTATGATTATTCTTAGTCTTTTAAGTGTGACCTGCTTTTCTATTTTCATCTACATTAGGCCGTAAGTGTTAAAACAGGCCACACACAAATTAGGTTTAGGGGACAAAAGGACCAGGGGTAAAGGTAGAGAAAATAAATTCTAATGAAAGGCTTAGACTTGAGGTCCCTGCTCCATATCAGACATAACTCCTCCACAAAAAGGGGACAGACACATAACTAGACTATGGTTCCTGGGTTGGGTCCCAGCCTCATATTTCTTCAAGATGAACAATCCTATCAATTACCCTGATTTTGTTAATCATCCAGTTACTCAGCTGACTTGAGCTGATAAATGTGTTATTAGTTGGGTACATTATTATATGATTATATAACACCGAGAAGGTTTAGAATTAAATATAGAAATGATGAGCTAAACCAAACCCATAGTACTAATATTTTTAGCATTAACCTTAAAGTGTAAGACAATCTGTGTGCATTTATTTATGTTAAGTGTCTGTAATAAAAACCAAAGTTATACGCTTTAGAGCATCTGCCAGACTGCCCCTTGTGAGTTCAATTTGAAATGTGCAGTTGATATTGTGCCTGTGATTTTAACGTGAAGGTGCAGGAGAATTCGGTTACGTGTGTGAGCGGCACTGACTGTGGCCCCAGTCTGGCCTGTCGGGCTGCCAGGAGGTCTTTGTGAGGGTCTCGTGATAGCTGTGAGCCCTGCACAGGCTGAAGACACAATAACTAAAACACACCTGAGAACAGACGGGAATATTTAAACGCAAATTCTGCTCAAGGTTAGAGCAGGGTCAGCAAACTCCTGTGTCAAGACCAGACGGTAATTATTTCACTCTTCCCACTCCCGGCGGCAACATCAAGGACAGTCCGTGGGTGCTTACACAAGCACTTACAATGTAAGCATGTAAGCGTGAAAACCATGATTAATTCTTGGGCCATACAAAAACAGGGAACTAGCTGGATTTGGCCCATAGACCATCATCTGCCAATTCCTGGGCATAAAATTAAAAAGATAATAAAAAAGGAAGTAAACGCAGAGAGTAGCATGAAGTTAAATAAATGAGATTTCCACGCACAACTCACCAGAATTCACAATCATGGCATCCCCTGCACGATCGTTCTTACCCTTGGGAACACCCCGAAGGAAACTTGGAGCAGGGCTCACACGGTGGTGGGATCAGTGAGAGGCAGGGGTGTAGACCATTGGAAAAAGTCTTCCGTCTCTCCACCAGCTCCCAGATTGTGTGGATTCTTCACGTGTGTTTAGATTTATTGGGTGCACAGCATGTCAGGTGCTGTGCTGAGAACCAGGCATCAGTAGTGAGCAAGACTGGGTCCCCACCCCCAAGAAGCTTGCTGTCCCGCGGGGAGACTGGCACGCCAACGGTTAATTCTACCGAAGGGCAGTAACTGTTCTGATAGCAGGTCTGAGGCGGAGAGGGGCCCCCTCCTGTGCCTGGATTTTAGGGATCCAGATAGGCTTCCTGGAGGAGATGGTGTCCAAGCAGCTGCCTAAAGGATGTGAAGGAATGTGTAAAGGGGACAGTGGCCTGTGCAGGGAGATGCAGGTGCCTCACACAAGCACCCGCTGACTGACTTACAAAAGATGTGGTCTCAAAGCAGTGCCACCAAGGAAAACATATACCAAACGGAACGTTCCTATAAAACAGGATTTCTCAGACCTCAGCACGATGGCCGTTTTGATCATTCTGTGCTGTGGGAGGCCTTTCCTGGGCACTGTAGTTAGTTTGTTTTGGTGTTCATGATTCCTTTTATTTATTGTAGGGTGTTTAGCAGAACCTCAACAGATGCCAATAACAGCCACCGCGTTGTGATAACCAAACATGTCTTCAGACACTGCCCAATGTCCGCTGGGGGCACTCTCCTGGATGGGAGTCACTGCTATTAGATAGAATGATGAAAAGGTTCACTGGCACGTGCCCGGGTTGCCAGCTGGGAACGCCTGCCTATCCAGGCGTTCTTGTTAGGAGGGGCCATGGCCCCCTACTGCTCCACTTTGCCAAGGGGAGGAGGGGAGGGTGGTCAGATGCAACCTCCTGCCCCCACCAGCCACTGAAGGCCACCCCTAGAAGTGGTCACATTCAGGCCTTTCGTTCTGCACGACACCAAGCATCCAGAGACCCCCAAGAGACGCTCTCCTGATAAGATGTAGCGCCAGGTTACAAGCATCGTTCCTACAGTTCTGGATCACACATGGATTCAGTTCTAGCTGATTCCAAAGCATTTGGTCTTCATGATTACTATGCAGTGCAAATGCACTGCCAAGCTGATGAACACCGAGAGGTGGGCGAGTGCTCTGTGGGGAGTGGCATGGTCCAATTTCTAGACCGGAGTGCTGCCCTGTGACTTTGAGGACCTTACTGTCTCCAAACGGTGGCATGCACAGGGTGCTGATGCAGGGCTTCCATGGCCATAGGGCTGAAAGTCCAGCTACTGGAGAAGTGCCTCAATGGCCGGACGTTGTGAGGGGCTCGTACGCCAGACTTGAACCTTGCCTCTTGTTTTGCGTGCCCTTATGTAATCTTTACCCTCGCGTGTGGGTTGGACTTACTGACCTGTTTCTAGCAAATAGAATATAGTGGAAGTTCGTGGGACGTCCCGAGTCAATTAGGTTACAAAAAGACTGAGGCTTCCATCTTGGAATCTTGCTCTGTCTTTGTTTCCTCTCTCTCTCTCCCTCCCCCTCTCTCTGTCTCTCTCTGTCTGTCTCTGTCTCTGTCTCTGTCTCTCTCTCTCTCTCTCTCTCTCTCTCTTTCTCAGCAAGCTGCCATATTATGAGATGTTTTATGGAGGGGCCGCAGTACAAGCACCTGGTATTGCCAGCTGTTGTGAGTTGAACCGTGACTCCCAAAAAGATATGTTGAAATCCTAACCCACCTTGTACTTCTGAACATGACCTTTTCTGGAAATAGTCATTGCTGATATAATCAAGTTAAGATGAGGTCAGACTGGATTGGGGCCCACCCTGATTCAGTACTGGTGTCCTTCTGAGAAGGAAGTTTGGACAGACAGACACGCACTGAGGGAAGAACGCCATGTGAAGGGGCAGAAGTGGAGGTTATGCTGTTGCAAGCCCAGACGCCGAGCACAGTCAGCAATTGCTTGAAGCCAGGAAGAAGGAAAAGGAAGGACTGTCCCGTAGAGCCTTCGAAAGAGTGTGGCCCTGCAAACATCCTGAGTTTGGACTTTCTAGTCTTAAGACCTGTGAGAGAGGTCCTGTTTTGCAAAGCCACCCCGTTTGTGACCATGTGTTATGGCAGCCCAGGAAGCTAACACCTTGGCTGGCAGCCAGCGAGGCCCTGTGATCAGCCACCAGCCGCTTCACGAGTGAGCTTCAAAGAGGGTCCTTGGAGGCCTGCTAGCAGCCCGGCTGAGGGGGCTTGCAGGCAGATCCTGTCCCAGTTAGGCCCGGAGGTGACTGCTGGGGCCAGAGGGACCCACTTGAGCCTCAATGGTGCCTATAGGCAGTCTAATCACATTGGGCTAAATTCAAGGTGTCAGTAGCCTGACCATACGTCCTGTTTGAAACAGGACAGGATTGTTGTTGTCTGTCCCTTTAAAATGGGACATGTGGTCAGCCTACCGTAGGTCTTGTATCAGAAAGCAAGCACGTACTCAGAGATTGATAGGGTTTACGTGAGGATAAAGGGGCCAGGCGAGGAGAATCCACAGGCCAAATATGGGCAACATGAGCACCCATGTTAATAACGGTGTTTGATTATAATAACTGAAGAAGAATCTAGGAGACCACACTGTCATTCAAAAAGGAGGGTTGAGAGGAGTTGTGAAGGGGAGGAGGAGGAGGAGGAGGAGAAAAGAAGGACAAGAGCAAAGTAGAAAAAGGGGGAGGGGACTCTTTGTCAGACAGGAGTAACTATTACTAAGTGTAGAAGGAATGATAGAATTAGAAGATTATGACCAAGGCGATCGGTGTTTATCACTGCGTGTTACTCTGGCCAGGTGAAAATACTCACCTGGTCTCAGCCTATCACTGCGGAGGGAGAGAGGTATCTCCGTGGAGAGTTCTGCCAGACCACACCTTCACCAAGTGAGCAAACTTGGCATCATGGACAATGGGACAGAATGACACTGTGCCTCCTTACGGAAATACACATCACCTTCTACTTTTCTTACTAAAAAGTTTAACCAGAGTCTAATCATGAGGAAACAGTTCGATAACTCCAAACTGACACAGTCTACAAGATGATTGGCCTGGACTCTATAAATATGCCGAAGTTATGAAAGACTTTTTTTTTTTTTAAGTGAGAGTAGTAGTAGCAAAGTAGTAGACTAAAGGAGTTTAATACAGAGAGGCATGAAATTAAATGCAATCTGGGTAGAACCTGGATTGAAGTTTGTGTGTCTGTGTGACATTTGGGACACCAAAGAAAATTTAAATAGGGATGGTATGCTGGATGATATAACGGAAGTAGTATTAAGTTTCTTACATGTGATAATGCTGAGATATTTAGGGGTGAAGCAGTGTTGTTAGCAACTTTCCAGTGGTTCAGGGCGGAAAAACCTATCTAATGAGAGAGAACACAGATGTTGTGAAATGTTAACATTTAGTGAAGGGTATACTGTTCATAGTACCATTCTTTCAACTCTAGTCACTTTGTAAAATTTCAGACTAAAAAGCTGGGTTAAAAAAAAGTGCGAAATTGGTATAGCCACAATGAAAAAACAGTATAGAAGTTCCTCAAAAAATAAAAATTAAAACTACCTTATGACCCAGCAATCCCACTTTTGGGTATTTATCTGGAGAAATCCAAAACACTGATTCGGAAAGTTCTAGGCACCCCTATGTTCACTGCAGCGTTATTTACAATAGCCAAGATATGGAAGCGACCCAAGTGTCCATTGATAGATGACTGGGTAAAGATGTGGTACATTGTACCATGGATTATTACTCAGCCGTAGAAACGAATGAAATCTTACCATTTGCAACAACATTAGCTAAGTGAAGTAAGTCAGACTGAGAAAGACAAATAGAATATGATTTCACTTATATGTAGAATCTAAACAACCAAACAAAACAGAAACGGGCTCAGATACAGAGAACAAATTGAGGTCTCCAGGGTGGGAGGAGGGTTGGGAGGCAGTTGAAAAGGGTGAAAGGGATTAAGAAATACTAATTGACAGTTACCAAACAGTCACTGGGATGTAACGTACAGCATAGGAAATATAGTCAATAATATTATAACTATGTATGGTGCCAGACGGGTACTAGACTTATGGGGGGGGGGTCACTTCCTAAGTTATATAAGTGCCTCATCACTATGCTGTACACCTGAAACTAAAGCAATATTGAATTTCAGCTGTAAGTGAAAAGTAATTTCTTTAAAAAGTGGACAGAAAGAATCAGCACTCTGAGAAGGCGCCTTTTCCGTGGCTCTGGGTAGGTCTGCTCAGCAGCTCTCGCACCCCGAGTGAGCTCGGAGGCCTCAGGAGCCCCAGACCCTGAAGTTCCCACACCCGCCCCTTGGGGGCGTTTTCCCAGGAGTCCCGCTTCTCAACGGCCCGCTGGCCGCGGGTTGCCGTGGGTGTGTCCTGGGCGTGTCCAGGTCAGGAGCGGCCAATGGGAGCCGAGATGGCAGGCGGGGCCTGGGCGGGGCTGCGCGCGGGCTTCTGGGTCACCCTCGCTGTTTCGCAGCCTTTCCTTCAGCTTCGGCGCCTTGGCAGGTTCTTGCTGCCAGGTAAGGTCCTGGGTAGGAGGAGGGGCGAGGCCGCCGCCGCCGCCAGGTCAGTTCCTGACCGCCGGGCCGAAGCGCGCTGGCCGCTCAGCACCTGCCCCTGCTCGGCCCGCCTCCGACCCGCCCTCCTTTCACGGAACCAGCCGGCGCTGCCCTCGGGGCGCCGGGGGCTCGGGGTGGGGGCTGCGGTCCCGACGAGCCTCGGCGCGGCGGGGCGCGCTCAGGGGCTGCCTCTGCCCTGCGGTTCGCGAGCAGGGCCCGGCTCGCTGGGGTGCGAGGGTTCGGAGCTGGGCCCCGCTGCAGGAGGTTAGGCGGGTTCTGCAGGAGGCCGGCTCCCGGCCGGCATCACTTGGCGGCGTGGGGGGGACTTGTGCTCCAGCGTCACTGCGATCCCGGTGCGAGGCCCGTCGGGCATCTCAGTGTGCGCGCCCTTGCCCCCGCGGCGCGTTCCGCCTGCTTCTGCATTCCTCCCACTCGCGCTTCATTCCGAGAGTGCAGCCCCGGCCCCGGCCAGCGTCTACTCCGGGAAGGGGCCCTCTGCACCTTGAATAACCAGCTCCTGGCACGCGCCGGGCTGGCTCACGGTCGCTAGGACGGGCTAAAGGAGTCTGCTCGGAAAGTTACTGCAACTCTGGTTCGGAGCGTCTTCCTAGGTGTTAAGCAGTTTCACGTAAAGCAGTTGCAGTGATCAGCGTTACTGTTCCTGCGCCAGAATGGCGCAGACAGCGTCGGGGCTGCTTGCAGGGCCCAGATGCCGCCTCGTGCGGTCAGAAAAGTGGAAAGGCACGAGGAGTTCTGATCTTGACTTTGGGGCTGCCAAGTTCTGTGACCATGTGCTCATTCGTGGGAAATGAGATAGGCGTTCCAAGAGTCCTTTTAAATCTCACATTTCATAAGTCTGATGAGCTTATTTTTCGTCCTGAACCTTTAAAAGGAATGGGAAACAGGAAAAGTCCATGGAAGGCAGCGCTGCGAGAAACAAAGGTTGATGAGCGCAGGGAAGTTCAGAGACTGCAGTTTAAGACTGCAGCCTGAAACAGGAACACATAAAACAGAAAAAACTTACCCAGAATTAATTATGGAGAGCTTTCTGAAGTTCCAGTAGCCATTACTATATTTAATTACCTGTCTTTGCAGCTGTAGGAGTAAGGTAAGGAGAAAGCAAATGCTAACTTAGAGTAAACGTAGTTGAGAGGATGAGTCACTTAGCACATTTTCTAAATGTAGGGAGAATCCTTTGGAGTCCTTAGTTTGTATAGACAGTTCCACCAAGGAAACACTTTTATTTAATGGGTGGTTTTGTGTTTCCCTTGCAGGAAAATCTCCCATTTATTGTGAATGTTCAAAATTCCCTACCCTCCCACCCGCCAGTATTTTTTAACAGCCTTTGGAGAACGGCATTGGGCTTTGTAGTGCAACAGGAACGATCACGTGCTCCTCAGGCCGACCTTACTTTGAGTACTTTGTAGCCGTGTGACTAAGGAAAGTCAGTTTCCCTCTGAGGCTGTCTTTCTTGGGTTGTGAAGTGTGGATAATGATACTTATTTCATAGCGTTGTTGTATGGGTGAAATCCTTTAAGTGGAAAACGTACAGCAGTGCCTGACCTATCAGTCATTCAGTAATGACAGCTGTTGTTGCTGGTGGTGTGCTCAGAAGGCAACAAAGAGAGGCGGTCACTGGGGTTTAGTCTGGCTAGAGGTTTTGCCTAAGGAGACGTGCAAGGTGGGAAGTGGCCGACATCCACGGCCATACCTGGCTCTGGGGTTTTGCCAAGTCGTCATCTCTTCCCAGGACCTCGGGCTGAGCTGCGTCCCAGACACTTGTGATTGCTAAGGACACATCCATCTCCCTGACTGTCAGCCTGCAGTCTTGGCACTTCAGTTGAGTTGGGATGTTTCCCCCAAATTGTGCTAAGACGTTAAGGAATGTGTGAAGGAGAACTCGGGAGACAGCTCAAAAACAAAGCAGTGGTTTACTGAACGATTTCTGCCTCAGATAACCGAGGCCCTGTCACAGCTGACTTGGTCAGACTAGAAATCAGTCTTTGCTAGAACTTTTTCTTGTTTTTATGTTTGACCAACTGCTGATTCTCTCTGGTTGTTACTTAAGCCAAATTATGCTGCTTTGACTCAGCAGCCATGAACTTGGGAAGGCGCAGTAGTCTTAACTGCTCAGGGACCTAGTCTTAGCACTCTTAAAGGAAAGGAGAACCTAAACATTCTGAATTTGTGTAATGCCCGTACGTGAGGAGTAGCTATTGACAGAGATCAGTCTAGGGTCCCCTGTGGGTTCTGCAGGGCCTTGTTGGCAACTGACATTCTTGGCAGTAGTGACCTGTGGTAGCCCTCTCCTGGGAAACGTGGACTTGGGGACTCGCCTAAAACGTGAAGCAGAAACATGGGGCATGTTGCTTGCTAGGAATAACTATCATACATTAGAAATTTTACTTTAAGCCAACACTAATTATAGTTATTAGTATATACACGGAAGTGTGTTAACATGCATGTGTGTCCTGTTAATGGACTTGAGACCAGATTGACCAACTGACATCATGTAAAGCTGCAGAACATGTAATGAATGTGGGGGGCTTGGCTGTGGCAGACATGTGACTGTATGTCCCGATGCACTGGGACCTATTAAGGGAAGGAGAATGGAAGTCATCATTTGTTGAGTGTCATTTTTGTGCTAGTTAAAAAGATACACACACACACACACACACACACACATATATAATTAATCTCCACAACAGGTCTAAAAGCTAGGCATTTTATTTAGCTTAGTGAATAAAAGTATGGGCTGTACCCCTAATTGATTTCGTGGGCTGCTTCGAAGAAGATGATAATGATGAAGCAAACAACCTAGAGGTTAACGGAACAGCCCTTGAAAGGAAGTGGTGGGCTCTGAGCCCTAGTCGGCTCTGTCCTTCCTACTGAGCTGCCTCCCAGCTGTTAATACAATGTGGGTGAGAGGAGAGAACTGCCGTTTCTGGAGTGTGAACTGGAACTGTATTTTGGTAATAGTAAGTAATTGTCATTTTACCCTGTGACACTGGGCTGCAGCATTGTTTGGTTCTAGGGCACCTGGTGGATTCTAGCACCTCTTGAGAAGGACTCGCTTGAGACAGCGACAAACACAGAGTAAATATTGAAAGCCAGATGTGAGATAAAGTAGATCACCTAGAGAACAGCTCCTCCCCACTACGCCGAACACATGCGCGCCTCCGGAGGGATCAGCATGTGGGATTGCCTTCAGGCCTGAGTGAGACTTGGGCACCTGATGAAGTGGGAATAGTAGCTGCTCACTGGGGGTGTAGCAGGTAGGGGAGTTTTGCTTTACTGAGGCAGGGCTCCGATCCCCGACGAGTTGGGATTTGTTGCTGGGGGTTTCAGTGATAGCACCTGATAGCACTCTCCAAATGAGACAGGTTTCAAGAAGAAACTGCTTGGATGAGAAGTTCTGACTTTGAAATGTCTTTCCTTTTGTGTCCAGGAAAATCCCTGTTGGAGGCCATGCTTCTGTGATTTAAAGGAGAAGGGACAGCGAGGAGAATGTCGGCTCTCAACTGGAAGCCCTTTGTGTATGGAGGGTTGGCCTCCATCACGGCCGAGTGCGGTAAGGAGCCCAGGGCTGGAGTCAGGTGCATTGACCTGCCACGGGTGTGTGATTATGACTAAACCCCAAGGTCACGATCCGGTGCTGATGGGGTGTAGTTCAAGCACAGCATGTGCGATTATGCAACACTCATCTCAGAATTCGGATTTTCCTTCTTTTGGTATGCTCGTAAGACAGAAGTCACTTTGGCTGCTTATTGGCAGTTTAGGTTCAAAATTTGGTGGGGAGAGAGTCAAACCTGTGGACCAAACAGAACTTCTCTAAGTCTTCTGGAATGCATCGGTCCCAGTTTCCTTGTCCTTTTCCCCACTGTGCCCCCATCATTAGTGAGTTAGGCTGTAAAGAAGTTTGAGGGGCTCCCAGGTCTTCCCTGAGCAGATCCGATGGGCTGTCATCCTGCAGTCACTTTCTGACCATGCACATGACCTATGTCCTACTTGTGACTTCCTTATCGGTGGAGGGCCACGTCAGGTCCCGTGTATTCCTTTGTTTACTCCCTGGCATGTCATTCAGCAAACACTGAGGGCCAGCTGCTGGGCTGGACATGTCACTTGTTGCTGGGCTCAGTCATGCTGTGCTGGGCCCTGTCATGCTGTGCTGGGCCGGGGCTGCTGTGGGCCGGGGCAGGGGGCTGAGGCGCACGAACACCCCACCACGTTTCCTGTGCGGTGGGGCCTCCCACTGACTCAGGAGGCCCTGTTCACTGGGGGGCTGTGACGTGTTTGAGTGGCTCTGCCCTAGACATCCCACCTGCAGTAACATTTACTTTCAGACGGCAGAACACGAAGGGAGAAACTTCAGAAAATGAGTTTGTCTCTCGTCATTCGTATTGAACCCAATATGAATGTACTTTAAATTGTATTTCCTGGCTGTCTGAATCATTTCATATATCTCAAGAAAGGGCAATACGTTGATGCCATCTTTTTAATCTTTTGGTTCCCAGTTTTTTAAAATAGAAAAACAATGGCAAAACCTCTGCCATTTTTAATTGTTTCTTAGTTTACACGATAGTCTAAATCTCTCCGCATTAATATGTCACATATCTAGCCTGTATTTAGTGGAATTTCTCGTTAAGTGAAATATTTCTTTCTTTAAAATTTTCAGGTACATTTCCAATAGATTTAACCAAGACACGGCTGCAGATTCAAGGCCAGACGAATGGCACGAACTTTGCAGAAACGAGGTACCGGGGCATGCTGCACGCGCTGGTGCGGATCGGCAGAGAGGAAGGCCTGGGGGCGCTGTATTCGGGGTGAGTGCCCCCCCCGAGGCTTCTGCCCCCCCCCCCCCCCCCACACCTTCCTGACGAACAGAATTCAGACTGAGCTTCAGAGAGGAAAGGGAAGAGTTTGAGGCGTATTTGAAAAGAGCAACTTATGGTAGATTTTTCATGTTTCACGTCTACTTTATTTTCTGTGTGTGCATTTTATGTAGGGAGTGTTTTTATTACAGTCACACACAGATAATACAAAATTACACTTGGTTTATAAAACATCCTGTAGTTGAGGTTTTCACTATGAAAGTAGCCCTGCCTCTGGCGCTTCTGATTACCAAGGCTTTTGCCACCATGAAAATGATGTCGTGTCTTCGAGCCTGAGCGTTGCCGTGAACGCCGTTCCTCATTCCGACCTGAATGAACAGTGTGCTATAGCTGAATGGACTGGATGGCCCTGCCTGCGTCCGTCCAGCCCCTGCAGGACACACACGTCATTTGGGTGGTTTGGATGAACAGAGATTAGTGAAGGGCTACTTAAGGGTTAAGGAAGCAAAGGAATGATATTGAGGTTCCCAGAAACCAGCACAAGCTGGTCCAACCTGCAGCCCGCGGGCGTGCGGCCCAGGACGGCTTTGAATGCGGCCCAACACAACCCCGTTAACTTCCTTAAAGCAGGACGAGATTATTTTATTTTGTTTATTTTTAGCTCATCAGCTGTGGCTAATGGTAGTGTAGTTTATGTGTGGCTCAAGACAATTCTTCTTCCATTGTGGTCCAGGGACACCAAAATTGGACACTCCTGATAGCAAATGAGAAGTTGTTACTGACCCGAGGATAGGAATGGTTTCGCAGAGCAGGGCAGTGGTTGTCGAGGGACGCTTTGGCAGTGCCCTGGGAGAAGACATTCCTCTTTCTTTCTCCCTCCTCCATCCCATCTCCTACTGGCTGAATCCACCTGAAGGTCAGCTGGCAGCGGTCACTGGGTGACTTGTGTCTCAGGGCCCAGAGCAGAACAGAGAAGGGTGAGAATGGATCTGGGGTACAAAAGGGGAGCAGCAGCAGCAGCTCATTGTCCCGAGGGGGCTGGTGTTCACTGGGGGCTGCGGATGAGTGTCCGGGGTCCCCCTGGAGTCTGGTGGCGGCAGCAGTCCCAGATGGGACAGGGCAGGAGGAGGACTTTCAGGGAAGCTGCTTGACTCAGGAGACCCAGCTGTGATCGTGAAGGCCAAGAAGTGTCACCAGGTGAAGTTAGGGAGGAACCGTGTTCGTACCGAACCAGTGGTAGTGCAAGAGCATGGTGCCTTCTAGAAGCTGCGAGTGCTTCAGCATGCATGAGTGTGGGGCTGGAGAGGTAATAAGGGTTCAGACGTGGACAGCCTTGGGCCGCGCTAAGCGCCTGGGTTTTGTCCAGAGCCCCACTGGTCTCTGACTGCTGCCTCACGGCCCTTCCACCCACCAGGCCCTCAGGGAGTTTGGTTTTCAGCTGAGCCAGCACCTGACGTGTGGGAGATTGCACGTGGAAAGCTGGGATTCCCGCTTCCAAAGCGAACCCAGCCTCTGGCCCGCACCTACTCACGAGGATGACAGCTGGGTTGGGGACACTTTCGCTGACTTGCCAGAACCCCTGCTGCCCACGTGTGCGTGCGTGTGCCGTTAGAGCCCGCCCCTTTGCTCCCTGGCGCTTCCGTTGGCATCTGTAAGCTCCTGCGTGTGCTGCGTCTGCGGCAGACAAGCCCGGAGGGCTCTGAGCGGAGGGACCACACGAGGTTCCACTGCGGAAAGACGCCTGCCTGCCGTGGGGGGAAAGACTTCGAGGCTAGTCCCCCTGGATCGGGCCGTCCCGTGGGAAGCCGTCCCAAGGATCTGACCTGCGCTGTTGCCTTGTGGGTGAAGACCGTCTAGAAGGCTTTTTAGGTTATGGGAGCAGCATGTTACCCGACCTGACTTGAGGGGTGGGGTGGAGGAGATGCGGCTAAAGTCCCGCTCTCCTGTGGCCAGTCAGGAGGTGGAGGCTGCACTCCTGGGCCTGGGAGACAGGAGGACAGGTGATGGCTTGTCCAGGGAAGGTGACTCCTGCCGTCGGGTCGCTTGATCTGGAAGCAGGTGCAGGGCTCATGAGTTGAGACCTCGCAGAAGCAATTGGAAGTGTATCCTTGGTGTTGGAGACATAAACTTGGGAGTCCTCAGTCTTCAGATGGTGGTGGAAGCCGAGGGAATAGACGAGCTCCCCCCGGCTACGGGAGAGAAGAAAGCATAGGGAAGAGTTCTGGGGGTCCCCTGAGGACAGAGGTGGGGTGCTGCAGAGGAAAGAGAAGAGAGAGGGTAATGCTTTGGCAGCGAAGTGGGGAGAGAGCTGCAAGCAGGACAAAGCAGGGACAGTAGCAGGTATAGCAAGGTGTTGCGCAAGATGCTAATTGATTTTAGCAACGAAGATGTCAGCTGGCCACCTGTCTGGATGGAGAAGGTGGGTGGGGGAAGCCAGACTGTATAATTGGAGAAGCAGCGAGAAGTGCAGGAGGAGAGTGGGGTCAGGCCAGCGGCAGAGGTGACTAGGAGGGGCCCAGAGGTGACCAGGAGGGGCCAAGGAGGGAGGAGGGGGCGCCAGAGCAGCCTTGGACTGAGACAGCAAAGCCCTCAGACCACGTGGTCATTACACCGCCAATGGGAGGAGGAAGGCTGAGGGGCTGAGCTGTCACTTAGGAACTGATAATTAGATCAAGTATTCACGTCCTTTCTGGATTCTACCTGTATTGAAGGAAAAACCTGTATTTTTGTTGAATTGCCAATTTTAAGACCTCCGTGCTAGTGCAGCTTGGTCTGGAAGGCAGATATGTGATTGTATTTCTGCGTGTGGCTCTTCGAGAGGATTTTAAGTGACCGCCAGGGTTTGTTGTCCTTTGCCCATTGGTCCGACAGGATCGCGCCTGCGATGCTGCGCCAGGCCTCCTACGGCACCATCAAGATAGGCACCTACCAGAGCCTGAAGCGGCTCTGCGTGGAACGCCCGGAAGGTGAGTGGGGGCCTCGTTTTTCCGCTTGGGGACAGGAGGCGGGTGGCTGGTTTTATTCAAGTGGTTTTGTATCCGATGTTCTTCAGCATATGTGTGACTTCACTGCTGCTGAGCAGAACTCTGGGGGTAAAGTCTCAGTGAGTTGTGCTTAAAGCACCTGAGCTGTCAGCTGAATTTAGGGGAGTAACAGTTAGAAGGAGCAGACACTTAATTAGCTACCCTCATATTCCAAATGCCTGGACTAGAGGATGTGTTGTTACAGTTCTAGCCGACTTAAAATTTTCTAAAATCATAGGAAAGCCCTGAGTGCATTTCGTAGTGTTAAGGACTGAGTTGTAATACTCGGTTGCTGGTTGACTCTGTGACTTTGCTTTAATCCCTGGAACTTGATCTCTCTTTACAAAGGGACGAACAGCAGCAGGCTGGTGTGCGAGCTTCCAAAGTGCTTTCTTACCCTGCAAATTAGTGTATACGATGTGCTTCAAAACTTGATCTGCACGTTCCCTGATGGGAGTACGTCTTTTTTATTCCTTCACCAGACACACCTCATCTTCATTACTGCAGTGGTCTGCGTTTACGCAGACGAGGTGGATGGTCACTCGCTTCGCACAATGGTTCGCGTTCCTTTTTAGGTTGCAAGAAATTTTGCTCAGTGGGATGCTGTTAGCCAGCAAAAGTTCCTCCTTGAAAATTACTTGATTCTAAAGCATACATTTCTGTATTCTCTAAGATGAACAGTGGTATGTAAATGATTACACCTCTATTTGAGTTACTCACATGGAGTCTTTGTTTGCAGATGAAACCCTTCTGATAAACGTGGTCTGTGGCATTCTCTCTGGAGTCATATCCTCAGCCATTGCCAACCCAACCGATGTGCTGAAAGTAAGCAGGGCTGTCTGTGTGTTTTGGGCACATTCCGCGTTTTCTTACTGAGAATAACGTTCCGATAACAACAATCTGCGAGTATATCATACGCTGTGTACGTGGGGATCTGTGTATAATTGAGGTGCCGTGGGGACTGACTGACAAATACCCACGAGGTGGATTTCCCACTGATACAGATGAGCTCAAAAGTAGAGCTCATTTCAGAAATGAGGTTTTGGGTGTTTAAGCAGAAAAACCCAATTTCGGCCTGGATGCATTTGCATTTGAATTTTCATTGAAAATATCTCTTGTTCTATTAGTTCATTAAAAATAGATGGGTTTCAAGTTTTACAGACTGCTCATTAATGAGCATTTCTGAACACATTACGTTACCCATTAATTTGACTTCAGGAAATACTAATGGAAATGCTTGCTTACCACAAGCAGACATGATGTATTAGATGACCTTGTTGACAAGACCAGAGGTAAGCCTTCTTAAGTCCTTTTTGCAATAAGGCAAGGGAATAAACTAAATAAAGTAAAAATTAGGCACGGGCTGTTTTTGAATCCTTTCAGTGTTTCTCTTTCTCCCTCCCTCTTCTGTTCCCCTCCAGTGTTTAACCAGACTTCACTAGGCCTCCTTCCCCAGTTGGGGTATAGAATCCCAAACTGAGTCAGGCGGGGACCCTGCCCTCAGCCCTCAGTCTGCTAGGTTCTGACAGGCGTCCGGACTCGGTGCCGCAGCGTGTCGAGAACACTGGTTATGCTCGGGGAAGGTACAAGGTGTGTGAAGGCAGTTTTGCCGTAGTTTTACCCTGTTGGGATAAGACGGCTAGAGAAAATACCCACACTGTCAATCTCTTAAACGTGTTTCAGGGATACAGCAAGGCAGTTCCTGTATTTTGGTTCATTTCCCCATGGTAGCATGGCCGTGACAGTTCCCTTTAAGAAGTCAGAGGTAATATATTTGCTCCCTGAACCAAAATAAGGTACTAGTTTTTTAGTGAGAAATACTTTTCAATTCTTAAAAAGTGCAGAGAGCTACATCAAACATTTTTATGTTGGAATCCCTGTCATGTGAATTCCAAGGCCGTTGTAAGGTTCATTGTAAGTTCAAGTGTAACAGAGTGTGACGGGCATCACGTGGCCATCCTGTGGCGGGCTCACCTGCGTACCTCTGGGTTCAGCTGGGTGCAAATGGTCCTGGCTGGGAGTAACTAAGTGAGGAAATGTGCTTGTGCACACTTACTGCTGCCAAGCACACTGGACACTCCTCTAACTGATCTTAAACCTCCAGAATTCCCCTCAGCGTCTCTCTTTCCTACTTAGTAAGGAAATATGCCATTTTCTTTACTTTTCCAAAGACTAAAATAATTTTATCTTTTTGACACTTAATGAGCGACTGTATGCAAGACGTTTTAGGCTCTACTAAGGTGCGTTTTGTTGCATCCAAATTCCCTAAGAAGCAATCCTTATACATTCTTAGTCTACTGATGATATTTCCAACTAGCATATGGTGATATTTGTATTACAGTTTTTTTCTTTTAATGGTTATTAAACAACAGATGGAATGATTTTCAGAGATCTACATTTGGGAGCAGCACGGTGCCGCTCTCATGCCCATCTCTCATATCCCCTGTAGATTCGGATGCAAGCCCAGAACAGCACCATTCAAGGAGGAATGATAGGGAACTTCATTAGCATCTACCAGCAGGAGGGGACCCGGGGACTGTGGAAGGTGAGCTCGGGAGGGGCTCCCGTTGGCCTTTTGGAATTTAATGTTTCTGTTTCCATCATTTTATTTCTTCCCAGGGGGGTAAGGGAAGAAGAGTGACGTCTGCTCTTTTTTTTTTTTTTTTTTGATTACTTAGGTGTTTTATTTTATTTTATTTTTTTTTTTTTTTTTTTTAGATGACTAAGTGATTTTATTTTATTTTATTTTATTTCTCTTTTATTTTATTTTATTTTTTTTTTAATTCATTTTTATTGTTAGACTTATTGGGGTAACATCTGTTAGCAAGGATTACATAGGTTTCAGGCATACAATTCCACAGTGCATTGTCAACTTGATGCATAATAAGTTCACCATCTAATGTGACCCCTCTTTCCATCCCCTTATATTTAGCTTCCCCCCTCCTCTCCCACCCCCTCCCCTTTCTCCCC
>PVJL010005032.1:0-116243 GCA_004026885.1 Lyroderma lyra
ACTTATGTACCCCAATGTTCATTGCAGTGCTGTTCACAGTGGCCAAAACATGGAAACAACCAAAGGTCCCTGCGACAGATGACTGGATAAAGAAGCTGTGGTACATATACACAATGGAATATTACTCAGCTGTAAGAAAAGATGAAATATTGCCATTTGCAACAAAATGGATGGACCTGGAGATCATCATGCTTAGTGAGATAAGCCAGACAGAAAAAACAAGGAACTGATTGACTTCACTCATATGCGGAGTATAAAACTGAAAGCATCAAAGAGAAAAGAAATGAACAAACAAATAAAGCATGGACACAATCAATAGTTTAATGTTTATTTGGGGACGAGTGGGTTAGGGAGGGGAGAAAGGGGAGGGGGTGGGAGAGGAGAGGGGTAAGCTGAATATAAGGTGATGGAAAGAGAAGTCACATTAGGTGGTGAACTTATTATACATCAAGTTGACAATGCACTGTAGAATTGTATGCCTGAAACCTATGTAATCCTTGCTAACAGATGTCACCCCAATAAGTCTAACAATAAAAATGAATTTAAAAAAAAAAGTGTAACTGTAGAAATCAATAATGATATTCGTATGCAAAATAATACCCTGGAATACGATAATCAGGTTTCTTTATATAAAAAATTTTATGTATAAAATTTCTTGTACCTTGTATCTGTTCTTATGTTTTGTAATTATTTGTTACATAAAAATTCTTGTAATACATTAAAAAAATAAATACTAAAATTTCTTTATAATACAAAAACAAGTACCTAAATATAAGCAAATAAAAATTTAAATTAAAAAAATGCAAATGAAAGATTTTTTTCGCTGAAAGTTTGGGGCCAAAAATGTGGATGATCACTATACACAACAAAATAGGTAATTTAGCTTAAACCCTTTTAAAACCTTTTTTTTGTTTGTTTCCTTCCTCACCGCAGTTTCAGTAAACTCTGTTTACTGTTTACTATACATACCAGTTTCAATGACTGTTTCCATTGACTTGGAAGAAGTCTTTTCAACACTGGCATAAGGCCCACCCTCCTCCCTGGAACCCCTGGGAAGACCTTTTCTTTTTCAGATCAACCAGGAATTGCTGGGCCATCTCCCCCTTTGCTTTATTCTGCCTGGTTTTACATGTCTACAACATCTTTTGGCCACATGGGTGACCAGGAGATGGCCTTTGGACAGGAGACTGCCATCTTCACAGGATGCCAGCATTTTGAATAAACCTACGTTTCTTCCCACCAATCTTGTCTCCCAACTTTTGGAGGCTGCAAGCAGCACCTGAACCCCATAACAGGGTACATGCAGTGCTAGTTTCAACCAAAGACGTTACCCTCTGTTTATTTCTGGGGGAACCAATGAATAGTGAGTTCCACACTAGGCCTCTGATGGCCCACTCTGGCCCTGATCTAAGAGTGATTTTGGCCTTCACTCTATACCAGGCACGTCCAACCTGGATAGCTTTGAATGCCCAACACAAATTCTTAAAACATGATGAGATTTTTTTGCAACCTTTTTTTTTTTTTTTTTTTTTAGCTCATTAGCTATCGTTAGCGTTAGTGTATTTTATGTGTGGCCCAATTCAATTCTTCTTCCAGTGTGACCCAGAGAAGCCAAAAGGTTGGACACCACTGTCCTATACTCTTGGGGAGTAGGAGGCACCTAACCAGAATAGGATGAAATCCCAGAGGGCCCCTTTGGTATTAGGGAAGTGTCTACTGGGGGGCTGACAGTCTCAGGTGGAACTATTGTTCAGGTTTCAAAGCCTTCCATAATCCTACTAATACTACACTAAGCTGGCAATTAATCTTTTCTCTTGAAGTGCTTACAGCAACCAAGTCATGCCACATTCATTTTGGGGTTATCTTCACAGGCTGTTTTTCACTTGTTGTATTTATCACTCCCTTTTCTTTTCCTCTATTAGTGTTCTGGTTCTTTCCCATGGCTCAGACCTGCTCTCGGGACCAGTCTGTTTCCCCTAGATCTGCAATAGATGGCCTAACATCATAGATGTCCTGTCCACCGTGAGGCTTAGCATGGAAATAAGCATCCTGTACCATGCAATAGGGGCTGTCTGCAATGTCTTTGCTTTCATTCCTGCTGTAAATGTAGCCCAGTCAGATCCCTAGAACACCAGGGCATAGATTGCTTGGTGCACATCAGCTCTCTAAGGGTTTGTTGTGCTTCCTCTGGTCCTTGACTGGTTCAAAATCCATATGCCTAATGCTTCAAAAGGCCAATATTCAAAATGTCAGAGTTTGGAATAAAGAAAATTTTTAGGGGGCGGGGGGAGGGCGGGTAGCTCCCTGGCTGGGAATCGAACCCAGGCCGCAGCATTGAGAGTGCCGAAGCCTTAGCCACTACACCACCAGGGATCTGCCAAGAAAGTTTTATTGATTGAGAAGATTCCAGCTCCAGAAGATAGGGGTGGGGGGCTTAGGGCTTTCTCAAATTTATCAAAGAGAGTCCACAATTCAGGCTTCTTTTATGCCAAGGGAAGGAGGAATGGGTGGGACAAGAGGTGATTAATGACTGCAGGCATCTGAATGCCAACAAGGATCCAAGGCAGAGTTCAAAATCTCTAAATCTTTTAGTTCCCAGTCAAATCTTTGATAAACCTTCATTATTTTTGTACATTTCCCCCCACCTCTTCTGGAGACGTACCTTTGGGCAAGGGGCTGGTCTTCCAAAAACTCAAGCCTGGAGCAGAATTCCTCTAATGATTCTCATGTCTAAGCAGGAGCTATTAGCCTGGGTCCATGGGGAAAATGCAGGCTAGCATTAAGATAGGGTCAAAGAGACAGAGCATTTCGTTATTCAGTCCCATGTGCCCAGGAAGATCTTCCTTCTTTGGCCAATCTATCTCCCTACATGATAGAATGATCTAGTCTATGAGAGGGTGAGTGCCATGAATTCCTTGAGCACCATGCAGCTGCTGTTGGAGAGCAGGTGTGTAGTAGTTACTCATTTTCTCTGGCTCCTGACTGGTCTGGGAACTACCATCACCCCGTGTGTCCCATAGCTGCACTAGCTAAGTGAGAACACTTTCCCCTGGCCTTTGGCTGAAACTTGGCAAACCTATCAGTTAGTTGGGTGGCTATGTACTGCCTCATCATTGAAGTCTCCTGCACAGATGATGTCTTGCCTGTGGAGGCAGCTGCTGCTGCTGTGTTCTTGTTTTCCTCTGAATCAAAGGTCAGATGGTGTAGGGTGTGTCCCCCGCCTTACCATCTCTTCCTGTAGTATCTGCTTTCTCACTGTCTTCACATGGGTTCTGTTACTGTTTTGCATCCCAATCTGGCTTAGTCACAAGTGCTCTGACCTTAGGTCACGGCAGCTTGCACCCTCCAAGTTAGGCAAGGTGGCAGGCTTCCTAGTTTATTATCTCATTCCCCAGCCCTGTCAGCAAGTCCCAATGCTAGCAAAGTTGTAGACTAGGCATGTCCAACCTGCCGCCCAGGATGGCTTTGCATTCGGCCCAACACAAATTCTTAAAACATTATGAGATTTTTTTTTGCAACCTTTTCTTTTAGTTCATCAGCTATCATTAGTGTTAATGTACTTTATGTGTGGCCCAAGACAGTTCTTCCATTGTGGCCCAGGGGAGCCAAAATGTTGAAGACCGCTATTATAAACAGTCTCCTATATCTATTTTTAGTTTTAATTCATCCTCTAATTTCCCAATCCTGGCTTCTACCTCTCGTTGGGGGTCTGTGGCCAGCTGAAGTGCCCAGAACAGAGGCCAGCCCAATCTTCAGCCTTCCTTCCTTTCCACGGTGTACACAATGCATAGTTCCTCAAACAAGCACATGAGACTGGCCAGTGTTTTCAGAATATCCCAGCACTCTCTTGGCGGCCCACATGCCTCTAATGTACAGGCCACTGCTCCCCACGTAGACGTGGACGGCCAACCCAGGGTTTCCCTACTGATGCCTCTTTCCCAAGACCCATTTCACAGGTCTCCTGGCTGGCCCACCAACTGTTACAACACAGAGACCCAGTCCTCGAGACTGAACATCTACCTCCGTAAGAGGAGGGCAGACAAAGACTGGAGAAAGAAGCCAGCCACTCCAGTCTGGTAACGAGTAGAGTCTACTAACAGAAACTTACAAACGAGGTGTATCTCGGGAGAAATGGGTCCTTGTACCACTTAGCAGGAGCCAGAGAATTATACAGGGCAAGGAGCAGGGAGGATCCTCAGGGTACAAGTATGTGACTGCTACCAGGTGTGGGAAACTGCTTTCCATGCTTGACCAGATCAGGACAACCAGAATGTTTTCCAGACCCAGCCCATACCTGGAGGCAGGGGAGGGGTGCTGGTCTGTGTCAGGGCACACAGTAATCGAAACAGTCTTCCAAGGAGGTCCATGGTGACGGACCTCCTTTTCAGCCCAGGTCCAACTCACAGGTCAGTCCAGCAGTCACGCATGCAACAGCCTCTCCTCCGCACTCACCTGTAAAATAGGTATGATAATAGTGCCTTCCTTATTGGGATAGTGTGATTTATAAGAAATGTATTATTTGGGTCTTCAGATGATCAAAATGTATTTCTCATATAATTTGGTCTTCATCAACATTTCCTGAGTCCCAGCTCCAAAACCCTTGGCATTCCCTAAGTGTTGAAAGTGGTCAAGGTGTCTTTTGTTATGTTACTGACTGACTTTTGGGAAGCACCTAAGGCTGGGAGCTGGTTATCAATGGAGCCAACACTTGCACTCCCATCCCCTGACCTGTGGGGAGGGGAGAGGGGTGGAGGCTGAACCAATCACCAGTGGCCTGTAACTTTGTCAGGGAACCTCCATAAAAGCCTGAGAGGATGGGGTTCACAGAGCTGGGATGGTGGATGTGTGAGGGTGTGAGGAGACCCCTGCCCTGTGCTTCTCTTCCGTCACGCTGTTCCTGAGCGATGTGTGTTCACAATAAACCAGTGAGCAGGGGAGTCACGTGTTTCTCTGAGTTCTGTGGGCCATTTGAGCCCAACGAGGGGGTGGTGGGACCCTCTGATTTATAGCCTGACTGTGAGAAGTGCAGGTGACAACCTGGGCTTGTGTCTGGCGTTCCAAGTTGGAGGGGGTTGGTGGGCCGTCCAGTCTACAGCCGGTTGGTCAGAAGCACAGGAAAGAGCCTGCCTGGGCCTTCTGTTGGCAATTGAAGTGAGTGGGGGGAGGGGGAAGGAGGGGGACAGTCTCATAGGACTAAACCCTTAACCTGCTATCGTCAGTGTGTATATTTTATGTGTGGCCCAAGACAATGGAATCTGATGCTCTCTCTAGAAGGTCAGAATTGAGCTGAATTCTCGGGCACCTTGCTCGTGTCTGAGAATTATTTGTTGGTGTGGGGGGACCCACCCCACCCCACACTGCAATTGGGTCTGGAAATCCCAGTTTACTTATGTAATGCACTTAGTCTAGAGCAGGGGTGTCCAACCTTTTGGCTTCCCTGGGTCACACTGGAAGAAGAATTGGTTTGGGCCACACATAAAGTACACTAACAGTAACAATAACTAAGGAGCTAAAAAAAGGTCCATGCATAATTTTTGTATTGTTTTAAGGAAGTTTACGAATGTGTGTTGGGCCGCATTCAAAGCCGTCTGGGCCGCACGCAGCCCACGGGCCGCAGGGTGGACAAACTTGGTCTAAAGCAGGGCTTGTGGAATAGACCATGCCTGTGAGCAGGGGAGGAGGCTCAGTAATCAGCCACAGGCAGTGAATAGCTACCTGGGGGAAGAAGGAAGGGTGATGAATTTTCATTTGGGTGGGGGTTTCATGGTTGTTTCTGGAATCTCCACCTTCCAGCTCAGAGGAACACTTGTATTCGGTGCCACCAGGCCATACAGCCTCAGGCACAACACTTCCCACGTCTCGACCTCGGTTCTCTATTAAAGAGCGGCATTTCTTCTCAGCCCGCAGAGCCAGTCCCAGAACCACTTGGGGAAGCTGGTGGAGATACAAAGGCCCAGATTCGTCCAGCCTCGGTGAGTCTGGGTCTCTGTGTGCCTTGTTCTGTCCCCAGTTGATTCTGATACACAGCAACTTCCCAAACTGCTAAAAATAAGAGTGAAAGAAACAAGGCCCTCTGTTTAAAGGGTCATAAAAGATTGTTGTCATTACTTAAATCCCATTTGTTCCACCCTCTACGGAAATGTCAAGTGGATAGGCTGTCCTCACACAAGGTGCCTGTGCCTCCACCCCAGGGAGGCTGGGCCTGCATCTCAGCACCCAGTGGGGATGAAGCAGCCCAGTGCCTGGGGCCTGCGTCCTTCAGAAGTCCTCTACGATCCAGGACCCATTTCACAACGGGGAAAGGAGGCTCAGTACCTTTCCCAGGGTCACAGCAGCATGGTAGAGCCACAGTGGAACCCAGAGCTGCAGATGCCTGGGCCAGTGTTTAGAAGGGCTGATTTTGGAGGCCCATCCTGGAAGAACCCCTCTTTCCTGCTGACAGGTGGTGCGGCCATTTGGAGGTCTGCAGGCAGCACCCTGCCAGTTTCCTTTCAGCTGACACTGGGAAGGGCCCCAGCCAGGTGCCAGTAGACCAGCAACCCATTTCCCAAAGGTGTGTGGGTTCTTCTCACAGCCTGGGAGGGCAAGCAAGAACTAGCCTCATAGAGAAACATGCCAGGCTCCCAGACAGCCTCATTTACTGATCTTGTCGCCTGAGCAGGAACAAGAACTGTCGGTGGGGTGAGCTCAGAGCTTTGAATCAAACTAGGGAATTTCACACTGTGAATGAGCAGGCCCCAGGATGCCTCCTGCTGCCCCACAGACCAGGAGTACTGCCACCTAATGGTGCCAGACAAACGAATAGAGGACATTTCTCAAACCGCAGCAAGTATTTCAGTTGATTTAGCGCAAGAAACTTGAAAGCTGGGGCCAGGATTCAAAGCAAGGGGTCAGGACAGTGGTCACAACAGCAGGCTTCGCAGGTAGAAAGATCTGGTCTAGTCCAGGCTCTGCTGAGGATTAGCTGTGACCTTCAGCAAGCTATTATGCTATTCGTTACCTCTCTGAGCCTCAGTTTCCACATCTGTAAAAACAAAATAGCAGTGCTATCCAGAGACGTGGCCAGGCTTTGGAGAGCGGGTAAGGGGTAGTAGTACGGGGTAGAAAGGGCTGCTCTTTAAAAAAAGAATACAAAATTGCAATTTCAAAATTGCATGCAAGACCTTGGAAAGGGTCCCATGTGAGGGAGAGTCCTGGACAAATCTGTCTCAGATGCTACCAGTCAGCTGTGAGATATGTAAGCAAGGCTCTTGGCACACGAGATGGTGGTGCAGGGAGTGGTACAGCTTGAGTAAAATGCTGTAATTTGGAGAGAGGAGGGAATTTTGGCCCAGTCACCTGTCACTAAAGCAGAGGTGATGACAGAGAATGGAACACCAGAAAAACCCCCAGGGTCTTCTTGAGCGACAGAGTTCTATCCTGTAGGACATGCGTGACCTTAGGCAAATCACACCCTCTCTTGGCTCCGTGTCCTGCCCAGTGAAATTCAACTTGG
This sequence comes from Lyroderma lyra, assembly GCA_004026885.1. Classification (NCBI taxonomy): domain Eukaryota; kingdom Metazoa; phylum Chordata; class Mammalia; order Chiroptera; family Megadermatidae; genus Lyroderma; species Lyroderma lyra. The sequence continues at coordinate 7,496 of PVJL010005032.1, forward strand.
GGTTGTATAATCTCTGCCTCCCCACTTTTTCCAAAAGAATTTCCAGTCCTCTCTCCCTGGAGCCTCACGAAGGCTAAGAAGCCATTAGCAGTGAGTAAGCAATTGCTTCTCTTTTTCCAACGATTTTCTAAGAAAGGGGAGCTCTCAGAAGGACACCTGCAGCAGACCTGCAGCCAGTGGGAGGTGGAACCCTGGGATGAATGAGGAGGTGGGACTGTGTAGCCGTTTTCTTGGAGACAGAAATAGGGTGCTGACTGCTTAAAAAGGGTGACGAGTTGGGCTCCGGTCCCTCCTCTGTCCCTCTCTAGGTATGTGGACTTAGGCAGATTCCTTTAGTTCAGAGCTTGATCCCCTTGGTATGTAATGTATAGCATTCGAAGAGAAAGCGTAGGTCAAGCACTTAGAAGAGTATCTGTCCCTTAGTGACGTGCTTCCTAAATAGTAGTTATTGAAATGACCACTACAGTAGTCACTGTGGCCATCGCTCGTTAGGTAAGCAGGGATGCGTCCCTTCCCATGTCCCCCTCCTCCCGATTGGCTCCTCCTTGGGCGAGGAGGAGCACCCCCGGGGAGGTGGGTGGGGCCTCGCTCCACTTGGGCCAGAGCCTGCTAATAAGGCACGAGCCACGGAGTCGGCGCTTGCACCTGACTGGACCCCTTCTTGCTTGCCTCCCTCTGGCGCAGACCCTCATCTCCCGGAGCCCTCTCTTTCCCAAGCAGTCATGCCCGAGACGAAGAGTGCTGGGGTTCCCCAGGGAGCTGTTGACCTCAAACTGGACCTCAGGTCACCTCCCGAAAGTGCCAAGAAGCTGCAGGACAGGGATTCCAACCTCTCGGCTGAAGGCCCTTCTGAGCTGCCCGGCTTGGAGACGACCAAGGGCATAACGTGAGTGCTTTCTCCTGGCATCCTCGTATCTGCGTTCCAGCCTGGAAGCTTGCATTGGCCAAACGCCTGGGGTCGCTGGGGTCAGGAGGTGTCTGACCCCCAGCCTGTTGTGCAGATAGGGAAACCATGGTTGCAAGGGGGCCGAGGTGGGCTGAGAAGAGCCTGAAGGGGCAGGACTGGACACTGTCAGAAAGCCCTTAGAATAGTGACCCAGCCTCCAGAATGTGCAGGTAGGAAAATGAGGCTCAGTTACCCCAGGCCACCCACTGGGTCGCCGGCAGGGTGCGGGCTGGAATCGGGCTGGCCGGAAAGTCGGTTTTGCTCTGGGCCAGTTTTGATAATGTTGGTGGGGAGGGGACAGAATCCCCAACTTCTTGGAGCAGATGAAGAGAGCTGCCTCTTCCCTGCAGTTACCCTGGCCTCTGCTTCAGTTGGGAGTGGCGGAGATGACATCACAAACAGTATGTGGAAGAGTCTAGCTCCTTCCACCTCCCTGGGGTGTGTTTTGGGGTGGTGGGGACAGAAGATGGGTCACACATGAGGCTTTCAAACCATGACAAGGAGGGGTCCCTCGGCCTCCACCTGCCCAGCCGAGGTGCTAGTTCACATAGGGATAGTGGGTGGGGCGGCCCGGGGATGGAGCGTTCTGCTGCTTTAAGAAGAAAATTTTGACATCATTGGTGCAGCAGAAAGAACATCTGCTCCTTCCTTCCCTTCTTTCAGCCTCAGTTTTCCCATATGCAGACAGGGATGAACTGGTGGCAGTGTGACTTTAAGGAGGCTGCCTGTGGAAATTAAATCTGAAGGGGTGGGAGAGGGTGCCAAAGGAGGGGACTCTTACTATAAGCGACAAGACAAGCGACAAGCGAAGGCTAGTCCCAGGGGTTGCTAAGCATGCATGACACTGAGGGCTCTCTAGGCTTTGGAGCCATCCATTGCTGAGCTGAGATATTTCTCATTCAGAGGCCTTTGCGGGAACCTGCTAGCTCTTGTGTCCTGAACTGATAAGTGGTTTGGTGACAATTTCAGCTACTTAAGAATCAAAGAGATAAAGCAGGTGAGAACTAGAGGGCCCATCTGGCTTGGAGGAAGTAGTAAAACAGGTCTGGTAAGCATGGTATCTGTGGGCTCAGCTGACGGACTTCAGAGTCCCACTTTGAGCAAGTGACAGAGCATCTCTGTGCCCCAGCTGTCTCCTCTGTGAGATGGCAGTTTCCTCCTCCCAGGACGGCTACACAGGCAAATTGCACGTCAAGCCCCCACGTGCAGGTCCAGAAGCGTTGACTGTTGTGAATAGGATGCCAGTCCAAAGGAGTTATGGCTGAAACCCAGGTTTCCTGCCTCTCAGCCCAGTGCTTTGCACAACTCACCACACTATCTTTTTAAGTTGGCTGAGTGGCCCAAAATTAAATTCTGATTTCCTAAGTTTTTTAGTTAGAAATTTCCCAAGTGACCCGGTGACCCTTTCCTAGCTGCAAAACAAGCACATCATTGGAGGGCCACAGGGCACTGTGCCCTGTCAGCGGTGCTGACGCCCACAGACATGCACAGGGAGCAGGCAAGGCATGCAGGGACCCTCCCCTCCTCCCCGAGTTGTTCTCTTTAACCCTTAACAAAGCAACAGGCAGAGCCTCAGGAAGCTAGAGGAGTTAGGGATTAATGTTAAGTGTGGGTGTTTCAAAACATCAGTCCTTCCAACACTTACAAAGACTTAGCAAAGAAGACCCATTGCCCAAGATGACACAGCTAGTTAAGTGGTGGCCTTGGGTTTTAAGGTCTGGTTTGCCCAACCTCAGAGACAGGGGTCCTTCCAGAAAGTCTCTGCTGCTCTTCACAAGGAGCCTCCTCTCTGGAATGCTCTTCTGGGGGATTTCCAATGTTCTAAAGTTGTGGATATAAATCCAATTCTCACTGTGCTTTAACCAGGTGCAGAGGTGTAAAAATGGCCTGTTGTGTAATTCATCAACAGAGAGGGTACTTCCTGGAACTTTTGTCCCTGGAAGTATGTACACCTTGTCCTCTGCACAACCTTCACGTTTATCTTAAAGGGTCTGAGTGTTTTCATTGAGGTAGGAGGAGTCCTGCCCTCCCTCAGCTTGATGTCCTGGCCTGAGGAAAAATAGATCCCTCTAGAGCCCCTGTCCCAACAGACAGCATTTGGGGATCCAAGTCACCTGACCCGTTTACTCAGAGGTCACAGTGATTTCTCTTTGCTACCTGCCCCTTTCCCTGTCCTCTGAGTTCAGTCTTGTCTCCGCTACCGGTGTTATAACCTTGGGCTATTCACTGCCCATTCTCTGAGCCTCAGCTTCCTTGGTTGTGAAGTGGGGGCCTATTTCTGGGAGCCAGTCCAGTAAAAGTGGGGTGAAGAACAGGGGCTCTGGTTCACATCCTGGCTCCCCAGTATATCCTTGGACAGGTCATTAAAAAACCTCTATCCTCCATTTCCTCATGTACTGCCTAGCCTGGACCAGAGGATTAAATGAGATAATACATGTAAGTACTTAGTGTAGTGTCAGTTCTATAGTAAGTGTTGTAATGGCATATATTGAGTGTTAGCTGCTAAAACCAGGACAGTTCTGGGCAAACCAGGAAGGTTGGTCACCCAGAGGTGCCAGGCAAAGCCATGGGGACTGAGAGATGGTCAGGAGCGCACCTAGCCACCTTCGCTCAAGTGTTGGCATGCTGGGAGGGAATGTCTGTTGACTATCTTCACCTCCACATACCCATATCCTGATGTCTTTTCTCTCTCCTTAAGAACGTTCCAGGCCCTGGTTCACCTGGTGAAGGGCAACATGGGCACAGGGGTCCTGGGACTACCCCTGGCTGTGAAGAACGCGGGCCTCCTGGTAAGGACGGCCGCCACACGCGGGGACAGTACACCTGGGCAGTGGCAGGGAGGTGAGCAGAGCCACTCCAAGGGTTTATAATGTTTGCAGTGAGCACTCTTTCTGGGGGCAGCTTGGTCTGGACTTGGAGTCGCAACATCTAGCCTGGGTTTGAGTTGTGGCTCTGCCGTGGACTTTGAGTGGCCTTTGCAGGTCATTTGTCCACTCTCTGGGCCTCAGTTTCTTCCCTTGTAGAATGCAGGGGTTGGACTGTGACTTCCCAAGTGTGCTCTATAAAGCACCTGTTCTTGGGGATGCCTCAGAGAATTCTGGGTTCCCTCCTCCCACCATGACACCCCATTATCATTGCTTCATGTCCTTTTTTGGAAGCAGTACTTGAGATTCTGTATGAAAGAATAGCTGTTGCTGCTAAAAATGGCTTGCAAACCAGTTTTCTAGAAAGTTCTTTGAGTCCTGAATGCTACCTGCACTACCAAGCCCTCCCCACAGTGTTCTTTGCAAACTCATTCCCTTCTCTCTTGCCCCACCCTTGGCTCCCGCTTCCTCCAGATGGGCCCGCTGAGCTTGCTGGCACTGGGCTTCATCGCCTGTCACTGCATGCACATCCTGGTCCGCTGTGCCCGGCACTTCTGCCACAGGTGAGGAAAACAGTGTCCTCGGGTCAATCCCTTTGGTACTTGGTCCTCAGGGACATCCCAGAAATACCCTACACATAACAAGAGTTCATTTTGTTAGTGTCCTCCAAGGCCAAGAAAAGTATTCGGGACAGGGATGTCAGGTGGGGCTCTGCCACGTGACTTAGGGAGTGCTCTCAGTCATCGTGTGCCTCTGCATGACTCACCCGTAACCTGGGCATAAGCAGTCCATGCCCCATTCTGCCTCAGGGAGTTGTCGTGAGGATCCAGTGGCATCATGGTCGTGAAAACTACTGTCCCCGGGCAAGGTGTGTAGTGACTGCCCCCACTTGACAGGTAAGGAAAACAAGCCACCAAGGAGATACCATCAGGTGTCAGCGTCTGAACTTGAACTTTGGTCGCCGCCCAGTGTCCTGTCCACTCCAGCGGGGTTTGCCTTCCTGTGTATCTCCTGACTTGGCAGTGAGTGGTCTAAGCTGCCTCTCGTGACTGTGTCTGTCCTTTGTCCTGCAGGCTTAACAAGCCCGCCATGGGCTACGGGGAGGCGGTGATGCACGGCCTGGAAGCCAGCCCCAGCTCCTGGCTCCGGAACCACGCCCACTGGGGAAGGTACTTTGCCCTTGCTTGGCCGGAAGCGGATGGGAGACAAGAGGCGGAAATCTGTAGCCCAGAATGTCGGAATTCCCACATGGAAGGGGTTCATTGGCAACCTTCCTGACCCAGCCTCCTACTTGGATACCTCCAGTGACAGGGTGCTCCTTCCTTTGCTGGGCAGCTTTACTATTACTTTTTTATTAAACTACATTTATCCAGTTGCTACTATGTACCAGGCCCTGGAAATGCCATGAGGAACACCGCAAACAGGGCTTTGCTGTCACAGAACTCATAGTCTGGGGGGAAGGACAGATGTTAAACAGTTTAAGACACAGTTCCTTAACAACCCCTGGGATAAGTGCAATGAAGGAAAGAAGTGCTGGCTAGTTGCTACCTACCGAGCAGGTAAGGAGGTGTGTGTGGCTTGGGCGGGCTTCCCAGTAGGGAGCAGTGGAGATGAGTTCTGAAGGAAGGACTTCTTAAAGATGAGGAATTGCCTATGGAAGTGGGCGAGCCTGGAGGGCCTTCAGATTAAGGAAGAGCAAGGTTTGAAGGTCCTGAAGCAGAAAGGAGTATGTGGCAGACAGGCTGGGCACCTTGAGGGCGGGGAGATGAAGCTAAAGAAGGACCCAGAGGCCGATCAAGCTGTACATTTTAGCCCCTCTTGAAGGTTTTGGTTTTTTTCTTAAAAGCAACCAGAAAGGCAGAGAAGGTTTTCATCAAGGAAGGAATCATATTTGCATTGTTTAAAGATCCTCTGGCCCCTGTAAGGAGAACAGATTGTATAGGAGTGAGACAAGATTAGTCAGACCCATGAGAGTGCTATCGACAATGTCCAGGCAGGTGGCAGTGATGGCTGGGACCAAGCTGGTGACTGTGGGAATGGAGAAAAATGAATTTGGTCATGATTTGGCTCCTGGGATTATGGGAAAAGGAAAAAGTCAAGGTTGACTTAGATTTCTGGTGACTTCTGTTGTGGACAGGTTGTGTTTAAGGTGCCTGAGAGATGCTCAACTGGAGATGTTAAGTGGATAGTTGTATGGATACGTTTGAACCTATCTTCATGCAGGAAGTCATCAGCCACGAAGCCAGCAGACAGAAGAGGTGTCTTAGGGAGTCAGTTCACTGTGAAAAGAGAGAAAAGGACCAATATGTTAATGATCCTTTGGTGAACCGAAGTCTTCCTTCTGCAACTCCCACCTTTTAGCTTTCAGGGATGTAACACAGAACAAGTCAACCCCCTCTGCCCTCTGGTACTTGGGACTAAAATCTACTGTTTTGTCTTTGTTTTCAGACCTGACCCCACCCCATATGCCAACTCTTCTCTCAGCACCATCTCTCTTGACCGGAGGAGACCCCAAACCCCTGCAGTACCTGAGGTGTGCCCTGCCCATGTAGTGTGTCCACAGAGCATCACGGGTCTGGCACCTCCCTGGTCAAAACCCATTCACATACGAGTTACTAATTCAGCCTATGAGCAGACTAGGAAGGCTCTGGGATGATAACCAGAATTTTTTCCCAATTGTTTCATCAAAGAGGAGGGTTTTGCCTGTCATAACCCCTCAAGTCCTTCTACTCATTGTTGGGGATATGAAGTAGCTTTTCCTTCTCTTTTTAGGGACTTACTACATTAATCATCTCCTCTCCTATAACTTGAACTTCTTTTTTGAACTATGGCCTCTTCCTCTCAACATTAAAATGTGTTCACATATCTCCATCTTAATAATAAAGTAAGAAAGCTTCCGGGACATTAGCCCATCCTCTTGCCACCCTCCTAGGTCATATTCAACATGAGGTCATTCAACAGATAACTACCCAGCACCTTAGGGTCTGCAATGACGGCCACAATGGGCACTGCCAAGTCCGGTTTTGTGAAACAGTCCACCCTCTCTGAATTTACTTCCCAGTGTCCCATTCATAGCTCCTTCATGGGTCACCTGGCTTTTTTTTTTCTTACGCTGTTATAGACGTTCTTTCCTCCAGTGCCCTAAAAGGCCTCCCCGTTTCTCCTTCTCTGCCCCAGGGAACGTCTCAGCAGCACTGGGTACAATTGACCATTCCAACACTCTTCACTTGGCTTCTATTAAGCCCTTTTTTGTCTTGGTTTCTTGCCTCCCTGTCTGGTCATTCCTGGGCATGTGTTGCAGGCTTCTTTGTTTCTCTCCTTCCTTTAAATGTTGGTGTTCTCTAGGGTTGGAATGCTGCCTTCTCCTATTCTCACTCTGCACACACTTCGACACTGATCTCCTTGCTCAAGGCTTTATCCATTACCGACAAACCAGCAGTTCCAGACCGTAACACAGAGGAGTCTCCTGAACGTCTCCTGTAGGAACCTCAAGCTCAAGAATTCAGATGCTGAATGTGTCATTTCTTCCCCGTCCCCAACACCTGCTCTTCCTTCTGAGCTTCCCAGTTCATTTTGTGCAACCTAAAAACCTCTTCATCACCTTAGATCATTCCCTCTTCCTTTCCCCCAGGTGTAGCTGGCCTACAAGTTCCCAAATTCTAGCTTCCTAGTGTCTCTGAGAGTGCTTTCATCCTCTCACCCTGACGGCCACGTCTTTGTCCAGGCCGCTGCCATCTTTTACTTCCATCTTTGGAAGAATCTCCTACCCGGTCTTGTCTTGCCCCCTCCGCTGTGTTCACATGGTAGCAGAGAAATCTGCCTAATCCCTCTGCCTAATCCCTCTGCCAACAACTCTTTCCTCACTTCTCTCTCTCCGTCTCCTCCTCCTCCTCTTTCTTCTTTCTGCACTCTCGTCCCTTTCCCACTCACACACTGGTTTTTCTGAGAAGGCTACCTGCTCTACAATTCGGGTACAAGGCCTTTCTTCGCATGGCCCTTAGCGCCATATAATCTTCGGTCCATCTTGCCAACTCGTCCATAAACCACTAGAGGAAGGGACCGCGTGTTATTTGTCTGTCTGTCTTCAGTGCCTAACACGGTGTCTGCCACATGGTGGAAAAGAAAGGTTTTAATGTTAATGATAGCTAATAAAAACGTTGTGCCTATGCCCTGTATCAGTTAGTGTCGATACAAGAAATGCCACAGAGCCAGGGGAGAGGTTCCTGACATGGAGAGTTTTGCCACGTGCTGAGCCCAGGCTGTGAGGGTGGTGGAGAAACACTCTTAAAAAGAACTATTGTTATCTCTCTTCTTACTACTGCTCCACTGTTGATTGTGGTGGCATGACTGAGGGTGCTGGTACAAAGTCACCAAGCCCTGGGGACAGAAATGGGAATGACAAGCCAGCTCTTTTTTTTATGACAAATGTTCTTTGTCTCTCTCCTCTCTTCCAGGCACGTGGTGAGCTTCTTCATTATATTCACCCAGCTGGGCTTCTGCTGTGTATACATTGTGTTTCTGGCTGATAATTTAAAACAGGTAGGGTCTTCTAGAGAAGGTGGGAGAGAAAAGGTCATGGAAAAGGAGGGTCCTTCTTCTTTTGGGGGTCCTAATATCCTCAACAGTATAAAGAAGAAAGTTAAACTAGATGCTGTCAAAGAGTCCAGACTTCCCCCAGTCCACATACATGATATCTGCAGATTCTATAAGTGGTCACTTTTCCTATCACACCCTTTGTCCAGGATCTTGGACCTGTCTTCAAAGATCTTGGACCTTCTTCAAGACTGGAAGGAATCTTGGATTTTGCAATCTCACCTTGGAATTTAATCTTCCTTAACTCTTCTAAAACTGATGTGGGTCTTTGGGGCAATACCTAATCTTCTCTCGGCTCTCTTTCTCTACCCTTAGTTACTTAATCTTTATAGTTTAACCATTATCCCCAGCAAATTCTTTTAATCTAACCCAGAAGTTATCTTGTAGCAATTTGAGCAAAATAATCTGGGTAATAACAGAGGCCATCTTTAGTTAATCAATAAGCTTTAAAAAGAAAACTATTCTTTAGGAGTTTTTTCTGCTTATAGTTAATACCAGAAATTTGGAAATGTAAAAAAATTAGAAAGAAGGAAAAAATGAGTAAGCATTCAGTGATAGCTTCTACTATATGTCAGGTACAGTGCTGAGCATTTTATATGTTTTTTTTCTCATTTAATTTTCTCCGTGACCTTATCAGAGTACGTGCTGTGGTTCTTCCTATTTCGCAGATGAGAAAACTGGTGCTATAAACTTTATAATGAATTATATGTTAGGTCACAAAGCCAGAGTTAAAAACGCAGGTCTTTGGACATCAGAGCTCAAGTTCTTAAGCACAGTGCTTCTCCAAACAAAAGAAAGTTATTCTTAATCCAACCACTCACAGTTTTAACTTAGTATTAATAGGTTAGCATTTTGCGATTTCCTTATGGTTTGTAATGTAATTTTTAATAGTTTAATAATACTTCATTGCACAGATTGACCATGACTTAGTCTTCTATTGTTGGATATTTTTTTTGTTTCCCTTTATTTTTCTACTATAATCTGTACAAGTCTTAGTACACCTTTTTATTTCCTTAGTATATATTTCTTAAAGTAAATTTACTGGGTTAAAGAGTTTGATTGTTTTGAAGGCTTTTAAAACACACTGCCAGTCTGCTACTTGGAAATCATCCTATCAGCAGAACTTTATTTATCGTCTGTCTAGAGACAAGTCAAGCAGTGTGTCAAGGAGTTTGCAGGCTAAGTGGGATAGGGACGTACTCTAAAACATATAAAAAATTAAATATCAATATGATATCTTGGTGCCAGGTTAGGATACCACTAATGACACCCTGAGGTCTGGGTACTTAATTGTGAGCTAAAAGGGGCAGAAATGTGTGGGAGCAGATCAGATCACTGGAGCAAGGGGTGGCTCTTGGGAGGTGCCTCTGAGCTGGGCGTTGAAGGGTGTTGGTGGCAGCCCTCGTGGGAGAATGGAGGGGTGCTAACACCTGGAGACAGGAATGTAGGGGACTTGCTCAGGAGAGGCAATACAATGGGTTGTAGAAGAAGGTGTGAGGCCAGGGTTGAATGGGACCCATGTATAGAAGACTTTGAATGCCTGTCCAATGTTCCAAGTATTTTTCAAACCCTAGTGAGGAATCAGAAGAAAACAAGTCAATGATTCATTTAAATATCTATGGTGTGTTGTTGTTAAATGAAAAGAACATTTCAAGATAAGAGTGTATGCTGTGATTGCAGTCTTATAAAATAAAAGGATGTGCATAATACGTGTCACTTATGATATTGTATAGAAAATGTATAGGTGCATTATCATGACTCTGTGGGTACTAAGATTATTGTTGATTTATATTTCTTCTTGCCTAACTCTAGTTTCTAATTTTTCTGCAGTGGGTTGCACTGCTTGCACAACAAGACTGTATCAATTAAGTCATGCTGATTCTAAATGAGGGTGGTACCATCCCTCCCCTGCCCCTGACTTTTCCAGGGGGCGGTGTTTGTACTGTGTGCAGGAGGGTGTTTCTTGTCTGCCACAATAATTGGGGGATGCTAATAGCTTTTATTGGGTGGGATCTGGGGATGCTCAATGTCCTGCATTGAATGGTTCAGTCCTCATAGGAAAGAGTTTTCTCACTCAAAATGCCAGTGGTGGTCTAATTAGGATATAGTAAGTGATAGGGTTTTTTGGTTTTGTTTTGTTTAGTTGGTTGGTTTGGTTTGGTTTTTTTGTTTTGTTTTGTATTGTTTTTGTTACAAGCAAAAGAAACAGATTCAGAGGAACTGAATATTCAGTGGCAGAATATTGGCTAAATTTAAAAAAAATAATAAATCTCAGAAAAGAACAGGAACCAGGGCATGTAGACAGAACTGATGAGCAATCCCCTCAGGGACCCTTGGTCAGAATTAGTTTTTACGCTTTCTTGTTCTGTGCTTGAGTCAAAGGCCAGTCCTTTAGCTCTGCCATCTGACTGCAACTTACATTCCTCTAAAATTGTATTCAGGTGAGAGAGAATTCACCAAAAATAAATCCAAATCAGGAGGAATGAATGCTGGGTTGCCAAAAGCCAACCAACAGCCACTTTTAAATCCAGTTATTTACTTTTCATTCAGTGTATTTTTTGTTAAATTTTTTGTGCTGCCTCTTTTGAGGAAGTATGGTACAGAAGATTTCCAGGATGCAGTCCTAAATGTACCCTAACTCACATGAGACATTCCAGCTCTTTGTGAGGGAGTTTGATTATGGACCACACACTGAGCTAATCACATAGTGGGAAGATTTAGGGACTTTTCCACTTGCTTTTCCCATTCCTTCTCAGGTTGTGGAAGCTGTTAACAGCACCACCACCAACTGCCATTATAATGAGACGGTGATTCTGACGCCCACCATGGACTCTCGGCTCTACATGCTTGCCTTCTTGCCTTTGCTGGTGCTGCTGGTCCTCTTCCGGAACCTCAGGGTCCTTTCTGTCTTCTCCATGTTGGCCAACACCAGCATGCTGGTCAGCTTGATCATCATCACCCAGTACATTGCCCAGGTGAGTACACAGCACACCCCTGACTCCTCCAGGGGGCAGAGCCTCTTATCAAAAATAGACTGACACCTGGTGCCAGCCCTGAGGTGGGGCATTTTACCTTATTCTTCAGCCTCATACCCACCTCATTGGAGCATTTCTTCCACAATGATGTCTCTGAAATGTCACTCTCCTGGATATCTCCTCTTTCATGTTGCTTCTCCAATGATTGTTTTGTGTCAAATTCTGACTTTAAAAAATGCTTTGCAAAGAAAACATCTTAATTGGTGAACTATAAATCATTCCTGTAGGAGTTGGATATCAGCAAAAGGCAGATAAAAAGCTGCATCTTCTTATCAAATTACCCATAGTCTTATATACTCTAGGAAACAATGCCAAGCACCCAAAATTACCCTTCAGGCACTCAGGAGAGAATAAAAACCCTCATATTTTATCACAGAGATAAAAATAGAGGATCTTAAAAGACATTAAGCCAATCTATCATGATGTAAATTATAATGTCTTTGAGGTTGAGTTCTTTATATTGATTTTTCCCTCAATTTTCTCCTTTTCTATCCTTCCTAATTTTTATTTTATAATGAACAAGAGCACATAGAAATTTAAGTCCCAGAAGCCACTTTGTATATACCTAGTCCCTTTCAGATGTTTTTTCTCTTTCAGAAGTCACAAGGAAAAAGAAAGTTATATCACCCATGGAATTTAATAAAAATAAGAAATTAGTCCAATATTTTAAGATAGCTATAGATAAGTCATATTCCTTAAGGCAATATTGATAAATTCCACAGAATTGAATTTCCCAATGAGATAGCTCTCTCTGATTTATTTTTGGATGATTCCAGAGGTTGCCCTACGAGAGGATGGTTCTATAATAATTTTCACATTCTAGGTCACAGGGTACAGAACATATTTATTTCATACATTTCCCTCCTCTTCAATTTATAGCTCACTGAAGAAGAAGAGGGTGTTTCATAGTTAACTAATGCCTTTGGGCTCCCAAGCGTATCACTGAACTATGGTCACAGTGATTTCTAACACTCATTACCTCTGTACATTCAAAGTGCTGTTGGGCACTTCAGGCTGGCACTAACCCATGGGGTGTAAGATTTTCTTGTGTTGGACTCTGATAAATCAAACTCCTTTAGTGACATGTTGATCCTTCAATACTTTGACAATTCCTCGATGTTTTTTCCTCTGGCCCTTCGTTATTGAGCAATGTTAAAATCAACTTTGATTGTGCCTACTGCCTTTTGAACTTTCCTGGATTTCTTGACATTCAGTTTTTTAAAATTCAGGTCTACACTGAGAATCCTCACCTCTTAAAGGAGCCCAAACATGCTTTGAGAGTTAATGTCTTAGCCCATTCTCTCTCCTATAGGACATTCCAGACCCCAGCCGGTTGCCACTGATAGCAAGTTGGAAGACCTACTCTCTCTTCTTTGGAACAGCCATTTATTCATTTGAAAGCATTGGCATGGTAAGGGTCAAATGGGGGTAGAATTTCCCTGGTGCTGTGGGTGACTTTCTGAGCAGGAGCTGGGAGCTCTGGGTTTCTGGGTTCCTGTGCACACAGGAGAGAGTAACCTCTGGCCTCACTTGGGTCAGTTATCACCAGCAGGAGAAAAGTAGGTTACAAGAGAGAGGCAGTCAGGAGACAGAGTTCTATTCTTGTCCCAGTACATCCATTAAACATTTATCTTCAGATCAACACGTGTTTCCTAATCTGTTAAAATCAAGACAAATCGAGGTATAAAATTTAAATGACAGGATTTGATAAAACAGAAAGGAGTTTTATATTGCAATGGATTATTATATAGTTTCCACATCCACACCTGAGGAAGGATATAGTGCTGGGAATATAATTTTTAAGTTTACTTTTAATTTACATACAGTACAGTTCACTTTTTCGGAGGGGGTGGGGTACATTTCTGTAAGTTTGGAGAAATGCATGGAGTCACAGATGTACCACAATCAGGACACAGAACAAGTCCCTCACCACAGAAAACTCCCCCATGCTGCCCCCTTTCCAGTCACCTCCCCTCGCCACCACTAACCCTTGGCAACCACCTTCTGTTCACTGTCTCCATTGTCTTATTTTTCCAGGTTGTCACATACAGGGCATCATGCAGTACGTTGCTCTTGTCACTTAGCTGCATCTAACACCCCTCTTGCTGCATGCATCAGTAGCTCGCAGCTTCCCATCTCAGAGCATCTGCTGTGGGGGCAAAACCACAATTTGTGTATCAGTTCACCTGAGGAAGGACATTTATTTAGTTTGTTTCTAGTTTTTGATGATTATGAATAATGCTGCTCTAAGCATTTGTGTGAAAGTATGATCTGACCTTGTTTTTTAAAAAAAGGGTAATTTTAGCCTGGAGAATTTATGCAGCAAAAAGGTATTACAGGGTGGGGAAAGCCCAGGACGGATTGTCTGCAGTCCATATAACCCCCGGTACATTTTCCTGAACACCTGCCACAACTGGGAACCTGCCCCCAACCCAGAGGAAGTGGAAAGGAATTCAAAGACCCTTACACCACACACGCCCCGCCCCCCCCGCCCCCGGGAGCATTTTCCATTTGCATTTGGAGCAGAAGGAGATGCAAGTACGACGACGATGACGACGACGACGACGACGACGACGACGACGATGACGATGAGGAAGGAAAAGTCACTAGCAGTGCAAGGGCTTAGATGCTAAGTTCCTACTGAGTCATAAACAGCGGCAGTGCTGTGGGAGTACACACAAGATTGAATAGAAGCAGGTACTTGGACTCTGAAGGACATCCCTAGTCTGCAGCCTTTCTCTGCTACTTTCAACTGTTAACTTGGGGCCAGTTCCTTCATCTTCAGAGCCTCGTTTTTCTCATCCATAAAATAAGAATTCCACAGGTACCTAGTACGTAGAGTTGTGGTCGTCACAGGGTTGGTTCGAAAGTCAGAAGTGACCTCTGGATGCCCAGCAGGTTCAAGGGGTAGGCTGATCTCAAGCTGGATTCTGTTGGAGCCAGGTGTGCATCTGGGGTGGCAGGATCCTGAGAACATGGTGTGTGGGGAAATATGCTGCTGGGGAGCCAGGAAGCGCTAATCCCAGCTCTGCCACCAGCCCACGGTGTCACCTGAGTCTCAACCTCTCCATCTGTATGGGGAGGGGCAAGTGCACGGATATTGGAAGTCTCAAACTCGCATGCCTTTGGCAGGTGGTGCCAGTGAAGAGGCCGAGCACGAGCATGTGTCAGTGCGAACGGGAGAGGTGGGCCTGGTGGATGGGGGAAGAATGTTGTGCCTAAAATCATTCATAGTCGATTGTCTCACAGACCACACTGGCCAAAGGAAATGCATCTGGTCAGGTCAGGCTGCCCCACGGGGCTGAGCTCCCTGGTCTGGACAACCTGAGGATGCAAGAGCTCTCCTTTTGTGACTGGCTTATTTCACTTAGCATAGTGTCCTCAAGGTTCACCCGTGTTGTGGCATGCGACAAAATCTCCTTCCTTCTTAAGGCTGAATCATATTCCAATGTGTGCATCCATTTATCTATTTATCCATCAACAGACGCTTGTGTTGCTTCCCCCTGTTGACTGTTGTTAGTCAGGTTGCTATGAACGTGGGTGTGCAAATGTCTGCTCGTGTTCCTGCCTCCAATTCGTTTGGGTGTGTACCCAGAAGTGGCATGCCTTTCTTCTTTGTATTCATGTCCCACTTTCTCCTCTTTCTCGCCTCACACTCTGATATTTCTGTAGGTTCTGCCCCTGGAAAACAAGATGACGGATACTCGCCGCTTCCCAGCCATCCTGTCTTTGGGAATGTCCATCATCACTGCCCTGTACATTGGCATTGGGGTTCTGGGCTACCTGCGGTTTGAAGATGACATCAAGGCCAGCATAACCCTTAACCTGCCCAACTGCTGGTAACTTTACGGGCCCTCAGGTGGCAGCGACTCAGGGCCAGGTGGGATCGTGTGGGTCACCACCTCCTCTCTGCCACAGATGACTAACTGAGGTCTAGAGGACTTCCCCAGGGAGGAACAGCTGTCACTAGGACCTCAGGCTCTGGGTTTTCTGTCCAGGGAGCTCCTCCTTGAACCAAAGGCTCCATGTTGAGTGAGGCCTTGTTAGCTCAGTGTGAAGAAGGACTTGAGTTAGGAAGTGAAGGGACAAGTGGGAGCCCTTGGTCACCTGAGGAGACAAGGGAGGTGTCTAGGGGAAGGCAAGAGGCAGAGAGAGGAATCGGTGGGTGGCAACACTTCCGGTTATGTTTACAAAGGCTGTCACCGTCTTACTTGCCCAGTCAGTGGTGCACGTCCCATGTCAGAGTAGCTAGGATGAAAATGTAGAAAAACAAGGGAGCTCCCTGGTGGTATAGTGGCTAAGGCTTTGGCACTGTCAGCGCTGTGGCCTGGGTTCCATCCCCAGCCAGGGAGCTACCCACATTAAAAAAATAAAAATTTTTTAAAAGAAATTAGAAAAACGAGAACCAATTTGGGAGGACCTCTGTACGACTGTTTTGTCAAACGCACTCAGTCCGTGCAGCCGTTAGCTGAGCCGGACTTCAGCAGCGCTCCATCCATTTAAAGAGACGCACGGACCCACGTTGCGTCGTGCGGCATTCCCTCCCACGCTGAGGGATGCCACCACGTACAGGACACCTGCCTTTCTAAGGGTCACGCAGAGGTTCCTTCACCTGAAAACGGGCTCCTTTTCCAAGTTGGTAAATGTCATTCATCAAGCATTTACTGTGTTAATTATATGCAGATGAGAGTCTAGATGCATGGCGGGTGTGGGGGGTGCTAGTGCGACTAGACATGAACTTGAAACTTCACTACCTTCCAGTGAAACTCATGATCCAATGGGAATGAGGGAGGGATAGAGAGTATATGCTATACACAAACATAACACAGAAAAGAGCCCTCTAGAGGGACAAAGCCTTGGGGACTTTCAAGGAAAGAAAATACATCAGCATGAGACAACAGAGAATCTAGTTGTCTAACGAGACAACTCTGCCCAAACAAGGACAACTCTGGCACTCAGGGTCCAGGTCCCCGTTGCACTGCCTCCTAGTTTATGGTCATGGATGATTTATTTAACCTGTCTTACCCTCGGTTTCCTCATCTGTAAAGCAGAATTGTCACAAGGATTGAGTTGGGCATGTCAAAAAGCATCGGCCATGTCCTAACCACTTGAAAGATGGGAATTTCAAGAAATCGGTGGGGTTTGGATAGATGGAAATGGAGTAAAGTGGTGTTCCAGACATCAGGACTTTTGTGAGCGAGCCACAGAAATGTGGGATTTAGCTTTTTTAAGGCATGGCCTAAACACAGACACGAACATACAGACGCACACGCACAGGTTTATTAAACATGGGAAATGCATCCACCACGTTAGTGGACTAAAGGGAAAATGTCGCGTATCCGTGGGTCAAAAATGGCTTTGCTAAAACTCAGCATCCTCGTCATACCCTCTCTCTGCCTCTAGTCTGAGGCCTGC
Organism: Lyroderma lyra; assembly: GCA_004026885.1. Classification (NCBI taxonomy): domain Eukaryota; kingdom Metazoa; phylum Chordata; class Mammalia; order Chiroptera; family Megadermatidae; genus Lyroderma; species Lyroderma lyra. The sequence continues at coordinate 24,349 of PVJL010005032.1, forward strand.
AGGTAACCCCGACTCTCCTTTCGCAACCCCAGCCCCGCCACAACCCTATTTGTAGACTGTCTCTTCCCCCAAGGATTCGGGATGCTGCAGTTCTTACAACCTGTAGAAGCATTTGTTGGGACCTGCTGATGTGCCAAGAGCGTTGGGGGATCCCGAGAATTCCTAAGGGCAGACGGAGATCACAGGGACCAGAGTCTTTTAGTCCCAGGGTTTTTGGTCCTCACTGCTTATCACTTGTCTCTCCTGGGGCAAGGTACACAGACTGAGCCTGTTTCCTAAAATCTAAAATTGAGCATCAAGTGGTAGTAAAGATGTTATACATACCCATGTTCAAGCTTCTTTGTATTATATTTAGAATGTTGCCGTTCGAATCCGTGGTACTTCGGTCTGTTTTCACTGCATGCTCGGCTGTGACCCCCTCTTGGCTCTTAGAAGTCCCCTCCCCATCATTTTCAGTCAAGGAAACTGCAGCCCGAGGGACTGTCCCCAGGTCAGAGGTTACTGTTCTGAGGAGGCCAGGCATCAGAGCCCGGTGGCCACAGAAAGCGTCACTCTGGTTTGTCCTGCAGGCTGTACCAGTCAGTCAAGCTCCTTTACATTGCTGACATCCTGTGCACCTACACCCTGCAGTTCTACATCGCTGCAGAAATCATCATCCCCTTTGCCATCTCCCAGGTGTCAAAGCGCTGGGCACTGCTTCTGGACTTATCCATCCGCTTCACCACAGTCTGCCTGACAGGTGAGTAGAAGGCAGAGCAAAATGTCACTCTTTTCCTGAGGACTGTCAGCAGTCAGCCAGAGGATAAAGGATAGTCGCGATACCCAGCACTGACTGAGTGAACACAGCCTGTATCTCAGGGACGGAAAAGGCTTTGCAAGGGAGGAGCAACTCCTGTAAGCCTCCGGGGGGGGGGGGGCCTAATTTGTACCTCTACCTAATTAGATGCACTGCTGTCCAGCCTGAGGGAGCAACACAGCTTATCGAACCACAAAGAACTGATAAACACCTAAACACCTACTGTGTGCCAGCCACGGTGCTAAGCTTTTTAGCCCACACATCACAGAATTTATTCAGTCCTGCAGGAACTTTTAGGAGGCAAGATGGTGATAAACACTACTTTACCAATGAGAAAACTGAAGAAAGGAGTGATCAGTAATTGGCCAAGAAGTGGCCAGAGATCAGGGGTGAACCCAGGTCCTCAGAGTCCACAGGCAGCCCCCTTTGCCTCCAGGACAGAGGAAGACAAGGGCAGCAGAGGGGTGCTGTTTGACCCTCACAGTGTTGTATATATTTGAGCCAACAAATCTACCGCTTTAAATTTCTAATCTTTTGTGACCCTAAATTTCTAATCTTTTGTGACTTTAAATTTCTAATGTTTAGGGTCACGTTCCCCGTAGGCAGTCATAAAAGGGACTTGCCCCAGGATGGGCCCCGCTCTCTTTTTGGCTTCAGTGGCCACACTCGCCCCCTTGCAGCCCCCTGAGTGCTCCAGGCCCTGTGATACTGGGTGCCCCGTTTCTGCACTTATTTTAGCAGGGGCAAAGGAGATTACTGCACTGAGAGTGACGTGGCCCAGCCATCCCCTAAGGCTCCTTTTAATTGATTCTAACACTCCCTCTTGCTTCTTGCTGTCCTAAACCAGCCCATACAATTCCCTGGACACTGATTTTCTTCCTTTGGCAGAAACTTAGAGACTCCAGAGAGATGAAAGAATTTGTCCCAATATGAAGATAGTAGTTCCTGAAGCCTAAAACTAGGACTTCCACATGCATTGGCCCAATCAGTACATATGAGTAAATTAACTTTTCTGAGTGCTTTACATCACTTAGCTTGTTTAAAACTTTAGTACCATTTGCACTATGAACCATAACACTTAAAAAGGGAGGGCCTTACCCAAGGCCACACGAGGAGAAGCCAGAATCTCGCCTTCCAGACCTGTTTTCATTCTGTTGTACCACACTCTCCCTCCACAGGAAAGCCTGGGGCTTTCTTGGTGAATTTTTTCCATCAAGTAAAATAAAAAGTACAGATTTCGAGGCCTATAAAACAAGACAAAATCTGTAGCTTTTAGCATTTCTTCGTTAGATGTTTTCTGACATGGATGTACAACCTGGTGAAGACACTTTTAAGGAGACCCTGCAATCTTGTTCTGACTAAAGACCCCTTCCTCCTAGAAATGATTTTACTTTCTCATTGTTTGCAAGAGGTGCTTTTAGTCATGTTAGTTATTAAAATGTTAGCTCTATAAAGGCGGGGCTGCTTTTTTCTTTTTAATTTTTGTCTGTTTTGTACATCAATATACCCCAAAACAGCTGGAGCAGTTTCCAGCACAGTTATTTAGTGTTATTTATTAAATAAAATCTTAACCGTTGAACAGGTAGGGATTCAAAATGCACCTGAGTGGCATAAATGTTATGTTAAGCTAAAAACGTTTGAACAAGCAGCAACCATAGAGGGGGAAAAAGCTTTATCTGAACTTTCTCTGCTGAATTAAGCAGGATCTTCTGAAAAGTACAACTCACATATCATCGCCTCTCTGGGAGATTTTCAGCCAGAAAGGAGACTAACCATCATCACAATCTGAGTAATTACGTAAATAAACTTTACCTGTCATATCTTCCACTTTACTTGCACAGAAGCTCTGTCCGCTTCATTTCCCCCTGTGAAATGGGGATATGAACCCCTATCTTTGGCTGTTCTAGGAGCTAATTCATCTAAAGGCTCCTTTGCACTAAATAAACTTTGTCTTTTCTCCTGTTAATATGTCTATTGTCAGTTAAATGTATAGACCCCCATCACTGAACCTAAGTGGGCAGAGGGAAAGGTTTTCCTCCCAACAATATGAATATATATATTTAAAAAATGATTGGAAGGAGACATACCACATTTTTAATGTGTAGCCTCTAGGGCAGGAGTGTCTACCTTTTGGCTTCCCTGGGCCACACTAGAAGAAGAATTGTCTTGGGCCACACACAAAATACACTAACACTAATGATTGATAGCTGATGAGCTAAAAAAAAATAAAGTAAAATTTTTTAATTAAAAATAAAGGGTATGTGCATAATTTTCATAATGTTTTAAGAAAGTTTACAAATTTGTGTTGGGCCACATTCAAAGCTGTCCTGGGCTGCATGCAGCCCACATGCTGTGGGTTGGACAAGCTTGGTCTAGGGAATATGGCTGGGGGTATTATGGGACTTTCAACTTGGTCTTTATATAACTGAGTGTATGAGAAACAACTGGTGTATGTTTTAAGAAAAGGATTTTTAAAACAAACTTCAGAAGCTTGGCTAAGCCTGGATGATCTATCCTGTATCATCTCCCACAGGCGTCCTGGCCATCCTCATCCCCCGCCTGGACCTGGTCATCTCCCTAGTGGGCTCCGTGAGCAGCAGTGCCCTGGTCCTCATCATCCCGCCCCTCCTGGAGATCACCACCTACTACTCAGAGGGCATGAACCCCCTCACCATCACCAAGGACGCCCTGATCAGTCTCCTGGGCTTCGGGGGCTTTGTGATGGGGACCTACCAGGCCCTGGATGAGCTGATCCAGCAGAGACACCCTGTCACCTTTTCCAATTCCACCATTTTTGTTCAGTGAGAATGGCACTGCTCCCCATCCACCAGCATTTGACTTTTAATGATATTGAACTCTTGCATATAGTGCATTATCTTTATTTTGCTGCCTTATCTTTTCTCTGGGCCAAGTCAAGGTGAAATAAGCAAGGACTCACCAGCTACAAGGTCCAGATGATAATTAAAAACCTTTTTGTTTATTCCTTTACTTTCCATCTCTAGCCTTCCACTATGTTGAGAGCTCTCCCATGGAAGGCTCTCTATTGCATCCAATTTTTTGGCAATTCACGTGGTGAATTTCACACCTTGGATGGAACTATGCAAGAAGAAGCCACCGGGGGAACCCAAGTGGAACAACTTGCAGAAGGAAGTGTGGCCAGCTAAGGCTCACCCTGATTTGACAGACAAAGGATTTCCCTTTGTTCAAAGAGCAAAGACTAGGAGTAGGGACATAATCTATAACCCAGCAAAGTGTGCACAGCTCCAGCATCAAGATGGAGAGAACTAAGAAGTCCACTGTGAGCCACAACTCTCAGAGAAGAGCCATCATATTTAAGTCAAGGGCAGTAAACTTTCTAAACCACTGGGAAAAGTTTTGGCCCAGTTCAACGATCCCAACAATGGCTAGGAGGCATGGTGGCACATGGTGCCAGTGGCAGGGGGAGAGGCGATGGACAATGACATTATCTGGCATTATTTACCTCTTAAGTCTTACAACAAGCATTCTCAGTTACCTACAGGTGCCAAGCATAGTTCAAGGCTCTTGTAGCAGATTGCAGTAATGGCCACAAAAGCCTCTTGACAATGAGACTTTTCATCAGCTCCTCCCATCAAAAGGTGAAATCTGTCCTTTGAATGTGGTCTTAGCCTTGTGACTTGCTTTGGCCAATGGGACACTGGTACATGTAATGGCAGGCAGAGGTTTGGTAATGGCTTGTGTGTTGGGACTTGCATCTTTTGCTGTGCTGTGAAGCCAACACCACCTGATGAAGAAGGCTGGGCTGGCCTTCTGCAGGATGAGAAACCATATGAAACAGAAAACACATCATCCTAGTTGGGCCCCTCCCCCCAGATCAACCAGCCTGCCAACTTCCAGACATGTGAGTGAAGCCATCCCGCCCCAATCAAGCTGACCATACATCTGTGTAAAAATTAGAAACCCACCAACTTCCCTATAGGAATAAGAAATCAGCTATGAAATGAAGGAGAGGGTGGAGACTGTACAGCAAATGAGGGGCAAAGCAGGACTTCCTTGCCGCCTTACAATACTGCCTGGTGCTATTTAAATTCTTCCCAGGGCACAGGGAGAGAAAGAAAGCCTTCCCTATTTTTACACAAAGGTATCCTGATTCTGATACCAAAATCTAACACAGCGCACACAAAAGCTACACCCAGAGATAAAAATGCAAGCGTCTTAAACACAACAAGAGCGAACAGAATCTCGCCGCATATTAAAAGAATACAGGCCAGAGTGGTCCAAGGGCCGGTGGGCAGCCAGCACACCGCGTCCTCTTCGGCCCCGCCATCCTGCAAGCAGGGAGATGGGATCGGAGCTTGCCGGTCCACTCCGGGAATGGATCCGGTATTGCAGTACCTCCGGGTCAGGAAGAACAACAACGGAAGGCCAGAGGAGAGCAGGTACTCGGGGAGGCCGCGCAGCCCCAGACCCGTGTCCATCACCGCGTCCTCTTCCAAGCAGCACACAAGCCGGGTGTTGGTGCGGTGCTTGCCTCTCAGAAGCCTTCCTGAATCCAGAGGAGGCTGTCGCCCAGGGAGGTGGGGGCGTACCGCTGGAACGCCGACGTGCCGGGCAGGGAGGAGAAGGGGTGGGCGTGCGTGCCCCCCGCAGGCGTTCCAGAAGAGGCGCTGCGGTGGGGTGAGCGGTGGGCCTGTAGCCTGCGACGGGGCGGGGATTACAGGGCGGCGGTGGGTGGGTAGCTGCAGGCGAGGAACTAGAAGCCGAAGGACGCGCGGAGGCGTTGCCTGGAGCGTCGGCCCGCTCCCTCCCGCCAGGTCCGCACCGAGCGCTGGAGCACTGGCAGCCTCGGCGCGCTGCACGGAGTGCTCACGCGGGGGCCGCCGCTGCAGACCGGACACCCGCAGACGCCGCTTTCCCCGCTCTGGGGCTCTGACTCCGCAGTCAGCGCGCTCCGCAGCCGGGCCGGACGCAGGCCTAGCGGGCCGGACGCAGGCCTAGCTCTCCGCGCAGCGGCGGGGCGCACCTAGGGAGTCGGCGGGGCGCCGGCGCAGACACGAACGGGGCGCGGGCGGGCCCAGCCCGTGGGTGCCGGCGCCTTCCGCCCGCCGTACTTTCAAGGGACACAAGGAGAAGGCAGAGGGCGTCAGTGGTGGAGTCCCTTAAAACGCCTCCCGCTTGAGGGTCCTTGGAAGATAGCCTCTCCTAATCCCTTTGAAATCCTTTCAAATCGTCCCTTGCAGATTTTGTCTACTCTGCACTTCCTGCGACTGTCTGCCATGAGCTGGAGGGGAATTTGTGCCCTTTTCGCGGAGGGAGGGTCTTGCCTTCAATTTGTAAAAAACGGAGCACCCAAGACAAGGCCAATAAAAGGAGGTAGTTATGTGCCCGTATCGGATTGGCTCAGCAGCAGTCATTGCTGACCTTGCAGTTAAGGACAGACTATTCAATCCGTTTCCTTAACTGTTGGCACTTCACCCTGGATCATGGGGAGAAGGGTTGTTAATAAAAATTTTCTTCTCTTCTAAAAAATTAAATTCTATATTCTTTCCTAAAATATATATATCGTGGAGCTTTCCCTATGAATGCAAAAATGATTTGACATGAATAAACCCATTTTCATAGAAAATGTTTAAAATCAGGGAAGAGAAATGGTCAATAGGTAATGAAAAAAAATGCATTAATAGAATTTCATGATCCAGTCTTAACTTTAAAAGAAAATTCAGAAAAAAACAAAACAAAACAAAACTCAGTACCAAGAAGCAAGAAACTAAACATGACTGAGGAGGAAGAGGAGGAAGTTGATCTCAAAAGCAGCATCATAATTTAACAGTGAAACTCTAAGAGCCATTTCAGCACAGTGTGAAAAAGAGAAAAGGGTGTTGATGTCACTATATTATTAACACTGTCGAAAAAAATCGAAGAGTCTGAAGAGGCTTTGCTAGAAATGATACTTAAGCAAGAGTCTTAGGGTTTGCAAACAGAAACACAACTCAGCAAAACCCCAGAAGTGTTCGAAGAAGAAAGGAACATTACACGTTTTATAGTAAAAAGTGCCTTCTTGAAAATAATCAGTCCTGCATTCTTGGCCCTAAGAGTGTCCAGAACGGTTAGCAGCCAGCTGCCACGTGGTCTGGAAGATGGCCGCTGGGAGGTCTGGTCGCATCTGGTGGTTCGGATAATGATATCAGGCCGTCCAGACACGTGAGTCCTTCCGGGGATAATCGGGGGGTTATCGAGGTTTGATGTAGATCCAGGCATTGACGCAGGACTGGAAAGTCCAAAAGTTTATAAGTTGCCAGGCTCATTAAAGCAAGAGGAGACTCGTTTCCTCATGCCTCAGCCTACTTGATTTTAGAAATTTAGCAGCTTGAACCTAGTGATTCCCATTTCATCTCTTTACTCTTTCCTCAACATTAAAAAAAATGTGATGTGTAAATTTTGGAAAGAAAGAAGAAATATTTGTGGTGTGATTACCTGGAATGTTCAGGAGAATTAACTGCATGCTGTTCAACATAAAAAAAGTAGGCAGTAGTAACAAAATAAAATCTGCAAAATCATCATCTTTTCTACATACTAATCATCAGAAAATGGGGGGAAGGGGCAGAAATTCCATACCCTGAAGTAGAAAACAAAAGCACCTAGGAACAAATTTTTTAAATGTGGCGTATGAAGAAAATAAAAATCATCTGAGACACATAAATGAAGACTTGCATAAACAGTATAATGCATACTTTAGATTGGCAAATTCATATTGACGATATAGTCATTTCTTCCAATTTAATCTATCATTTGTACCCAATTTTGTTTCTCTATTCATCTATCAATGGACATTTGGTTTGCTTCTACCTTTTGGTTATTGTGTGTGAATCATGCTTCTGTGACTATGGGTGTGGAAATATCTCTTTCAAATGATAGTACAACTTTTTCACTTAATGTATGCTATACATATTTTCACTTCACCAAACATAAATAATGTTTAATGACTGGAGAATGCTTTATTTTTAAAGTGGAGTTTATTGAGTTATCATTTATATCCAGAAAAACTCACCCTTTTAAAGTATACAGTTCAACATGTTTTGACAAATGTATACAGTCTTATAACTAGCACACAATCTATATAACATTTCCATCACTCCAAAAAGTTCCATTGGGCCCCTTTGTAAAGTGTCTTCTCCTCCAACATCCAGCCTCTGACAACTATTGATGTGTTCCATCCTCACAGTTTATCCTCTTCCAGAATGTTATATAGATACAATCATTTAATATGTAAACTAAGTCTGGCATCTTCCACCCAGCATAATGCTTTCAAAATTAATCCATGTTGTTGAATGCATCCGCTTTTCTTTTTTATAGCTGAGTAATATTCCATTGTATGGCCATACCACCATGTGCTGCTTCATTCACCTGGTGATGGGCATTTGTATTATTTTCAGTTTGGGGTGATTATGAATAAAGCTTCCAGAAATATTCATGTATAGGACTTTGTGTGGTCAAATGTTTTTATGTATCTCATGAAGATTTAGGAGTAGGATTGTGTATTTTTAAGTGTATAAGAAACTGTCAAACTATTTCCCAAAGTGGCCGTACCATTTTGCATTCCTACCAGAAATTTTTGAGACTTGTAGTGGCTTCCTTGCATAGTTATTTTTATGCTCTGTTTGGGTCACACCTGCATCCGGGGATTCTGCAGCACCTTATTAGCCAGGCAGCCTCCATTGTGAGGTAGCCCTGGTTGCCTCCTTGCCAGATATAGCCATGCACTGAGCCTGACCCCACATCCAGGCACCAGGACCTCCAGTCCAATGGTGCTTTCTTCCTCCCAGTCACACTGTTCGCTTTGCCCTCTAGCACCAAGGGCTAACCTAGGAGGGGCTGAAACTCCAGGCGAGTCCCAGCATGTAGCTGACTAATTGGAAGGGGCACTGAGGGTCATCCTGAGATAAGACTCTCGTAAGTCTCCCCAAAGCCAGGTGAGGCTTAATCAATATCAGCTTCCCCTGCCACCAGCACTTTACTGGTTCATGTGCTTGGCTTCAGCCAGGACGAGGTGCCCCGGAGAATTAGGAGCTGGTGTCTCAGGCCTACAGCCCTGGTTTCTCCAGAGAATAACCCATGCAAGGTTGATTCAAAGCTGTTACAGGCCTTAACCCTGAGCCACCACCTACCCACCATGTTGAAGCCATCATTGCTTGGAATGGACCACAGCAATGAGCCCAGCTCCCTGGATGATGGGTCCAAGTCATTCTCGGGGAGTAGCAGTACCACCACTTCAGAGAACGTCTATCCTCCTGAGGAAGACAATGGATTATCGTAAGTGACCGCACTTCCCTTCCAGATCTGAGATAGAGCTCTGCTGTCTTCATGACTCTGGGCCATGTCTTCTACTTCTCTCATCTTAACACACTTCTCCCTTGAACAGGGGATGCATGGGTGCAAGATGAAATCTTAAGAATCTGAGAAGGTTGATCCATGTGGCTCTGGGTATTACACCTGCTGCCCACGTTTTGCTAAGAACCCAGATAGAGTAGCCATCTCCAGGGCGAGATTCTTGATTCCAGGAACAATTTTCTATCTTAGGCAGGCTGCTCTTTGACAGTTTCAGGCTTGCTTTCCTCTTCTTCTACATCTGCTGTTACTCTTTTTCTCTCTGTCTGTCTCTCTCTCTCTCTCCCTGCCTATCCTCCCTTTCAACTACAAACCCATCCAGGAAACAAGTCACCTCCTAGCCACACGTCCCTGTTTTTTACTGATACGAACTCAGAGACATGGAACTTTTTCTTAGGACTTTATCATCTCTGGCAGATGAAGAAACAGAAGGTATAAACTAAGGGTCAAAAGTACTGACCAAACACAGTAGGTGAACGACACAGTTATTCATATGATAGAACTCAGAATCCAGTGCTTCTTAACCTCTGCGTTCACTGCTCTTGTCACTCAGCTTTTCATTTCAGTTCCTTTTTTCTTCTCTCCTTGTGGTCCTATTCCCACCTTCCCCCTCCCCAGTGGATTGGATCTTCCTGGGCAGGAACCTGCACAGGTGTGGAGAAGGTTTGGAACCCTGGCCTCAAGCACACTGCCAGGCACATAGTAAGCATTCTCTATGCATGGTAGCCATGTTATTAGATTTTTCCTGGTGCCCAGCATGGGATACCTTCACAGTGAATATGGGCTGAGTAAACAGATGAAGAAATAACCTAGAACCAGTTTACAGTGGGAAATCATTTTTTTTCTAGGGAATGAATTAGTAAATGACCTGGCACCAACAATTAGACTGTAAAGTGAGACTTTTTTAATTAATTTTTTCATTATATAAATGCCAAACATTTAGTAGGTCTCGATAAATACCATTTGAGTGAATAAATCATGAAAGAAATCATTTAATGGATGAGTTAATAAACATACTAGAGAATTACCCAGTTGGTAGCAATTACAAATGTGTTTTCTTTAGAGTGCACGTTGAGCATTTGTTGAGCCGCCTAACCTAGCACCAGCCCTGGGTCTGATGTTCCTGGGAACTGGGAGTTAAACTTGAGTCCACTTCACTGGTTTTGTCCCTCTTCCCAACAGAGGGTGCTGGAGATGCTGCAAGGAGCTGAGCTCTGGGCCGCCCTTCCCTTCCCCTAACCTATGACCTCTTGTCTCCCTGCTCACCCTGCACAGGATGATGCAAACCTTGATCCATTTGCTGAAATGCAACACTGGCACAGGGCTCCTGGGGCTTCCCATGGCCATGAAAAATGCCGGCTTATTGGTAAGAGGGACCTGGTGATGGGAACTCGGTTTGCCCATTTGGGGGAATGGAGCCTTTACAATGGGTCATTTGGGGGTACTTGCTGCAGCAGGAAATGTGCCTGCAGGCATCGATCCACAGGAGCCAACCTGAAGCCACGTGGAGTGTGCCTGCAGGGAGAGGACGTTATTCTTTTCCCAGTTTTATTGAGATGTAATTGACATGCAGCTCTGCATTTAAGTTTAAGGAGTACCACATAATGACTTGACATGCATATATTGCAGATGATTACCGTAAGTTTGGTTCACATCTATCTCCTCATATAGTTACCAAAAAAATGTATATTTTTTTCTTGCAATGAGAACTCATAGGATCTACCACTCTCCTTGCAACTTTCAAACATACCACATAGCAGTGTTAACTACAAGCATCATGCTGGACATAACATCCTCAGTACCTGCTTATCTCATAACCGGAAGTTTGTACCTTTGACCACCTTCAATTCCCCCACGCTGCCATTATTCTTACCCCCATCCTCACAAACAGGTACAGAATCGACTTTGCCATAGTATTCCCCTCTCCCTAGGATTCCGAGGACATCCAGTCCCTTTCACTCATTTACATGAGCAACCTGGTCCCATTTGATTGATTGTGAGAAAGTGGCTTGGAAGACGAGGACAATGACTGTCTTCACCGATTCCCACGCTCCCTGCCATCCCGCTTCTGTCTCTTCTTAACACTGTCCCCTTCTCCCTCCTCTGTAAAACTTGACTGCTTCTTATTAAATTAATGCCACCTTCACCTTCTGTTTTTCTAGAAATTATATCTAACTCACCTGGATTCTTACAGCACTTACAATGATGAGGGATATTTATTTTTTAATATTTCTATCTTCCTCACTTACCTGAAAGTTCTGAGGGCAGGAACTCTGTGACTTACCTTTACACCTCCCCACAATACCTGCTATAGAGACTGGCACACAGCAGGTCCCAATTCACATCTATTGCATTGAATTGAATTGAATTGATGCCATATATACAATTTCCACTTACGTGAAGCAAATTTCTCCTTCTCTCCAAGCCTGGTAAGTGACCCCTCTGTCTAAAGAAGACATATAGAGACCCTGGCTTCTTCTAACATGATTTCCAATAAGTAGTTCTAACCCAGAGATGGGACTCTCCCCTTTAGAGTCCTCAGGGTTCTAGAACTTCTGAAGAGTATTATTACCACATGGCCCTCAGCCAAACCACCTTTGCCAATGTAGTTGTTGCTGTTTAAAATAGTTCTTTTATTCTTTGATTTTTGCTTCCTAAGAGTGATTAGGTGACTTCTTTACCCTCCATCTTCCACCAGAACCTCTGACCATCATTCATTTGAGAAATATATATGTTGAGCACCTATTAAGTGCATTTCTAAGCACTAGAAATATAGAAGTAAATAAGTTTTTTAAAATGTCTCTGCTATATGGAGGCTACATTCCAAAGGAATCTAGTAGAGCTCTTGTTCTCTCAGTTGTTTATTTGGAATAGATAATATCTCAGATCACATTAATACAGGCATGAGTGTCTAGAACAAAGGAGGTGAGAGAGTTCCTTTTTACTCTATGCCCTTCTGATCACATCTGGGAGATTATGATTAATAATGAGCCCTTCTATTTAATCTCTTCACACATACAAAAAAATGAAAAACTATGTGAGAAGATATGTTCATTAGCTTGACTACCGTAATCATTTCACTATGTATATGTCTATCAAATCATAATGTTGTACACCTTAAATATACACACTTTTTATTTAAAAAATAAAAGGGATATTGACAAATTAGATGTACAAGAGCAGTGATTCTCAGCTGAGTACGTTTTTCACACATAACCCCAAAGACATCGACTGTCTAGAGACATTCTTGGTTGTCACAAATTGAAGGGGAAGGCACTCAACCTGGTGAGCAGAGACCGGGGCATGCTGCTAAACATCCTTGGATAACACCCACAACAAAGAATCATCTGGCCCAAAGTGTTACTAGTGCCCCTTTGACGACCCTGTTCTAGAGGAAGGGAACTAAGTTCTAAGAGGAACCTTGGTCTTCACATATCTTGGGGGAGGTGAGGAATGGGGTGTGAAAAAGGAATGAGGAATCCGGAAGACAGAACTCGGCAGGTGAGGAAAGTGCTGGGCAGTCTGCGGAGGTAGTGAGTGTTTTGTCACTGGAAGTATCCTAGCAGAGATTGGGCAGCCACCCTGCAGCAGTACTGAGAAGGGCATTCAAGCTAGACCATGTGCAGCCATAAGGACATTCAGGCAAGGGCTGTCATCCCAGAGACAGCTTAATTAGGAGAGGGGCCCCTTAGTTAGAAGCACCCAGGCCGGGAGAGGGCCGGATATGGAAGCAATCAGTTTGTGGCTCACCGACCCCCCTCTCCTCTGCCCTCCAGGTTGGTCCTATCAGCCTGCTGGCCATTGGGGTCCTCACTGTACACTGCATGGTCATCCTGTTGAACTGTGCTCAACACCTCAGTCAGAAGTAAGAGTCCTGCTTCTCTCTCACCCCGAGGACAGGCCCTGTTTGAGGGTGTGTGGAGTTTCCTTTGACAACTGACCCAATTAACTGGCCACTTTTTCAGGCCACCACCCCTGCTGCTTTAGATTCTACAGAGGCGGTGGAGGGGGTGCTAAGGAACCCCAGCTGGAAACTCCTAGGTCCAGGCCCAACGCTGCTGCTAGCTAGCTGGACGACTTTGTCAAGTTTCTGTACTTTGAACCTAGAAAAATGAAGTTGATAAAACACACAAACGTGCTCTATAAACCACTACGTATATAAGAGATACTTAGGGATGTCTTTCCTCTTAATCTCCTCACCCCCAACCTCCCCGACCTCCCATGCCCACCCCTTGCAAGAGTAATTTGTTCCAGGTAAATCATTTGGGGGACAATTTATTAGAAGTTTAAAACGTAGCCATGAAGTGAACAGTTCACAGTGACTTCAGTCATTAAGAAAGCACACACCACACAATACTCAGTGCTTACATTATGAAACTTCAATGCCAAGAAAATGCAATGAAAACAAACAATGCTGGGGGTTTCAGATTTATAAACTAGCAGACGTGGGCTCTCCCCACGGGGCTCAGCTGGTCCTGAGGTTCCGCAGGGCCACACGGGTCCTCACAGACATGCAGAAAGCCCTCAAAAGTCCAAGGAGAGATATTAACTGAAACTCCTCATGAAGCCAAATTATCAGACCCTGATGGGTGTATCTGGGCACGTATTGCTCACACTTGACTGGTGGGCAGCATTCCCCAGCTCCCAGAACACCTTTAGGAGCACTGACTCATTTAGCAGTTAAATTCATCGTGCAATTACACTGTGCCAGATACGTGGGGAAGGCTCGGCCAGCCTTCTGTTTTTTCCTCCTTCCGGTAAACTTTTTGGGCACTAACACCATTCCCATTTTACAGATGAATAAACTGAGATTTAGACGAGTTCAATGCCTTGCCCAGCGCCACACAGGAAGTGGCAGAGCCAGTATTTCAAGACTCGCTGACCCCACTCTAACCATCGTGCAAATGTTTTTCTTCCCTCAGGCCTGCTGGGACCATTATATCACCAGTACGCCTTTCCTGGCTTTATTTTTTTTTTCTGATGACTTGTTTTTCATTTATTTCTAATACAGAGATTATAGACTGATGACCTAAGAGCTAACAACGACCTTCAGATATGTTTTGGGGGACTTTCCCAGTTGTTGCTTTGTTTTGTTTTAACCTAGGTCTAAAAATGTGGAGATTTCACATTTAAAAAAAAACAAAAAAGAGATCTCCACCTTCTCCCTGCCGGTTAGACAATCATTTCTTCCTCACTCAGCTGGAGCCAAGTCCCCATCACCCCCTTTTAGGACAGGGTGTGTACGGAGGATTTGTCGCCATCTCCACTCTTCCCCATCCTGTCTTACACCCAGCCCCTCTCACCACATTGCTGATACCTGTCTGGTCCCCACAGCTTTTGAATTTGTAATCCTCAAACTAATCTATTTGCCACTTCTGTGCAGTGTAACATCCCTTGTATTTGAAATGCCACGCACAGTGAGAAATAATGAAACTAGAAGGGCCACCCGCCTTCCCAGCACATCTCCCCTTCCATCTCTCACTGTCTGTCGCTCCCCAAATCACAGACTGCGTGTGGAAAAAAACAACACAACAAACAAACCAACAAAAATTGGAGGCCTGGCAACCTGAAGAGACTTCCCCAAGTCCCCCAGCTATCTGAGACGGCATGTTGGGATCTAAACCCTGGTTCCCTGACCAGTCTGAGGGCTTGCCCTCTCCCAGCGAGCCCACTCAGTCCCACACTTAACATCGGGCAGCTGTGCACCCTGCTGCCTCTCCCACACGCTCCCAGACAGTCCCTTAGCAGGGCCTTCCCCTCTCTGAGGAAGGGCTGCCCAGAGAAGAGGGACGAGAGAGGCAGGAGCCTGGATGTCACATCCCACAGGACTGCTGGGCAGTAGCCTCAGTAACCCCTTTGCATGGGATCTGATTCAGGACAGGCACCTCAGATGTCCCAACACCCTCAGCCGTGGGAAGGAGGGAATGTAAGTCCAGAAAAGACAGACTTGCGGGCTTGGCCGTACCCACGTCCCCTCGACCCCACTTCCTCCCCATCCCACCCTCCCACCCGGGACCAGGTGTGCACACCTCACACACATCACACCATCCCCTTACCTGGTTTGCAGAACTAATCAATTCACAGCTGCTGTTTCCTTTTTAAAAAGCCACTTTGATATTCCTTTAAAAAGACTACCACAAAAACAAAGAGAGAGAGAGGGCAAACACCTAAAAGATTTAAAAGTAGATTTCCGCATACCACTGCTAGGAAAGTACCAGAATGCTCCAGGTTAACGCACAAATGCATAACAATTACTCACTGCAGGAGTAAATTGTAACTCTAACAAGAATGTTTTCAGTTATCCCTGTCTTGTCCTTTCTCGAGACTGCAAAAGACTTTCATGAACTACGGAGAGGCCATGATGTATGCCCTGGAAACCTGCCCCTACGCCTGGCTGCGGACCCACGCGGTGTGGGGAAGGTAGTCATCACAGGTGTCGTGAGAGCAGCACCCCAGGGGTCCTCGCCCCTTCTCCCTTTACTTCTGGTTATACAGCTTTTAAGTGAATATGCTCTCATTGCAAACTATCAAACAATGTGTTCATAGAGTATCCCCCTTCCCACTCTTCCTCCAAGAAGTAACCCCTGCTATCTAGTTTGTCAGTGTCCCTCTAGACTTCTGCTGCTCGGCACGTAGATGGACAGATGTGTATCAATAGAAACATGAGGGCTGTCCGGAAAGGATCCAGCCATGTGATATGAAAAGTGGAGGCATTTATGGCTGGATTGTTTTCTGGACAGCCCTCATATACATTTTGTTTTGCATTTCCTTGTCCATTAATTAGAATACTTTTTTGGAAATCTGCTCTTTCATCTAACAACGTGTCTCAAATTTCTTTCCACACTGGGACACGGAGGTCTCCCTCGTTATTTTTTAAGGCTCACGATGTTCCCCGGTGTGGATGGATAACATAGGTTTATTTAATCCTGATGGTGAATGGTTAGGTTGTCCCCTTGCTTGATAAGAAGTTCATGGTGTACAAAATGCTTTTCTGTGTCTTAGCTCCTCTGATCTTCTTAACACCTTGTGAGGTAGGGAGGGTGGGTCCTTATTGCCCTTGGAGTTTGAGGGGACCAAGGCTCATAAAGACAAAATGATGTGTCGAAGGGCACAGACAGAGGTAGGGGTGGAACAGAGATGAGAACCGAACTCCTCAGCCTTCCCAGCAGAGCCCCTCAGGGCGTAGTGAGTCAGCACTGCGGCTGCCCAGGTACCTGCTGCAGCTCCTCA
Source organism: Lyroderma lyra (assembly GCA_004026885.1). NCBI lineage: Eukaryota > Metazoa > Chordata > Mammalia > Chiroptera > Megadermatidae > Lyroderma > Lyroderma lyra. Next base: position 40,739 of record PVJL010005032.1, read on the forward strand.
CTGGGGACTCCCAGTAGGTCCGTGATCTCCTGATTAGCAGTCACTCTCAAGTCCTCAGACAGGGGAGATCATGGGGCAGCAATAATGGGTGACTTGCAATTGCCCAGCCCTCCTCCCCACGCAGTTTCCAAGGACACCCTGAAGAAATCTTCCACGCAGAAGGGGCCCTTAGAGATCGTGAAAAAAGACAACAGACACAGCAAAATGCAATCTATACGCCTTGATTATATCCTGAATCAGAAAATTAAAACAGCTATAAAAAATACTTTGGAGAAAATTGGGGTATTTAAAAATATGGACTATTTACTTGAGGATATTGAAGTTGATTTTCTGAACATCATAGTCTTAAGAGAGGTATGCTGAGGTATTTAGGGTTGAAGTGTTATATCTGCAATTGACTTTCAAATGGTTCTGAAAAAATGTGTGTGTGTGTGTGTGTGTGTGTGTGTGTGTGTGTGTGTGAATACACACATACATACATGCCTAATGCAATTAGGGCCAAAAGCTAACAATTTATGTATCTAGTTAAAGGATATATGGATGTTAATTATATAGTCTTTCAACTTTTTCTATAGACTTAAAAGTTTGCAAAAGAAAAAAAAATTGGGGAACTATTCAAAATAATAACCAAAATACTTGTTTCAAAGAATAAAATAAATACGCTTTGTAAAATAACTTTTCTCCCTCTGTCTGCCTCTCCTTTTCCTTCTCAGGTACACTGTCAGCTCCTTACTAATCATCACCCAGCTGGGCTTCTGCAGTGTTTATTTTATGTTTTTAGCAGACAATTTACAACAGGTGAAGAGGGCTCCTCGGGGCAGCTGGGAGAAAAGCAGACCCGCTGATGGGGCTGCGTTAGCAAAAATACGGTGTTCGCATCCGGGGGTGGGGGTGGGGGACGGCTTCGGTGCTACCCCAGATACGACTCTCCTTGGGAGTTCTCTCAGGCCTGGAATCACTTTTTAAAAAGGATCTTAGAGGAGCCTCGGCAATGCCCGAGCAGTGTAACCAGGATGGAGGGAGACCTTTTAGCCTGAGAACTTTTAGCCTGACGAGTGTTGGCGAAGTCTCCTCTGGGTATCTCGGGGTTGTCAGATAAGAAGGTGACTACATATAAGGCCCGCAAGCCGTAGCCGTGGCCTCCTTGGGTTCCTAACAGGCATTACAGCTCCACTGTAGCCTTCTTTCTCGAGTTCATGGACTAGAAGGAACACGCTTGGTTTTGAGCACGCCAGTAGCCAAACTAGGAATGACTATTTAAGCATATAGATTTTGCTCAATATGCAGAGCTTTCTAGCCTTTAGGGTTATCTAAAGTTGAAGAAAATATTCTTGTGTAATCAACTCCCATTGTATACTTAGATACTAAAGTTCAGGTCAGTGTTTTTCAAAATTGGACATTTTGATTGAAAGAAAACCATTGGGTAGGGAAGAAGAGATTGGGAGTGACAAAAGGACTCTTCGACCTTAAGATTTTATGATTCTAAGGGTTTCTGGTTGTCACAGTCATGGGCACTACAGTTAGGGTTATCAGTTTGGGCAAATATAAATATAGGAATTTCAGAGAAGCAGCCTTTTTTTTACTATTAGTATGTCCTATGTAATATTAAGGACATACTAATTATCTGTTAATTATCTGGAATTGAAACTTAACGGGGCATCCTGTGTTTCCTCTGGGCAACCCTAACTGCACTGCTCTTCATGCTGCTCTACGTCAGATGGTGGAGGAAGCCCACGTGACCTCCAACACCTGCCAACCCAGGAAGATGCCGGTGCTGACACCCCTCCTGGACATTCGCTTGTACATGGTCATCATCCTGCCCTTCATAGTCCTGCTGGTGTTTATCCAGAACCTCAAGGTGCTGTCCATCTTCTCAGCGCTGGCCAACATCACCACCATGGGGAGCATGGCTCTGATCTTTGAGTACATCGTGCGGGTGGGTGCCTAAATCCACCATAGACGGGGGTCAGGGTCCAGCCTTCTGAAACACCTGGGGAGGGTTATTATCATCATGGGCAAGCGAAGGTGACCCCCTGCTCTGAGCAGCCCCTGCTAAGGTGACATCTGAGGAACACTTCTGTCCCACTAGATAGGAAAGCTTGTCGTAGTCATCATCATCATCATTGTCACACTGCATAACAATGAGTCATTCAACAAACAGTTCCTGAATACCAGGGGGCTACACAGGGTGATGAAAAAGTTCTGGAGATGGATAGTGGTGACCGTTGCACAACAATTTGAATGTACTTACTGTCACTTAAAAATGGTTAAAATTGTAAGTTTTATGCTATGTGTATTTTACCACAATAAAAACAAATAAGGCTGACCCAGCTCTAGGTAGCTCATGGAGCTCCGAACCCGGGCTCTTTCGATGTGAGGTGTGGCCCAGCTTTCTTCCCGTCAGGCAGTCAGGGCGGCCTCCCTGACACGGCGAAGCCAACGCCTTCCTCCTTGTCCTTTCAGGGGATTCCAGATCCCAGCAACCTGCCCTTGGTGGCAAGCTGGGAGACCTTCTTGCTCTTCTTCGGTACAGCCGTCTTCACGTTTGAGGGTGTCGGCATGGTGAGATTAATGTGGGGTCTGAGTGAGCGGTCCCTCGTGTCCCCTAGGGAAGCCAGTCACAGTCCCAGATGACTAAGTAATCGTATTGATGAGAGGTGTGGGGTGTGATCTTCTCCTGGTGGAAGGGCAAGTCAGACCCAGTCACAGGGCGCCGACTGCCCCACGCACCCCTAAGCTTCGGAGACTGAGTGAGGGTGACCGTGCTGAGAGGCCCCTCCCTGACCCCGGGCCACCGGAGAAGGATGCCTGTGGAGCACCTGCTCCTTCCCAAGGGCCCATCCCTCTCCGGCCTTTCCTTCACCAGCTCCTTTTACCCCCAGGTCCTGCCTCTCAAAAACCAGATGAAGCATCCACAGCAGTTTTCTTTTGTTCTGTACTTGGCGATGTCCCTGGTCATCATTCTGTACATCTCCCTGGGGACACTCGGGTACATGAAGTTTGGGTCGAACACCCAGGCCAGCATCACTCTCAACTTGCCCAATTGCTGGTACGCCCCCACCTGCCCGGGGGGGGGGGGGCCTCCGTCACCAAATGTGGCGTCCCCTTGGGTTATCATTAGCGACAAATATGAACTACTCATGTTTGTATTATAATGACAGGTAAATTGGATAATCCAAGCACTGTGCATTATCTTGTTTAATTCTCACAGCAGCCCTGTAAGTTAGCATGATTATGATCAATTCTATTTTATAGATGAGGAAGTTGGTCTCTGGAGAGATAAGTCACTGTCCCAGCTCCTACGGTGGCTGAGAGGCCAGAACGTGTAACTGACTCTGACCTGTGCTTCAAAGGCCCTAAAACAGGAATGAGCTGGAGTGTCTGGGACACAGAAACAGTAACCACAAAAAGTGTAACTGGTCCCGAGTCACGACTGAGGGTCTGGCAGCTGGGCCCCTAATTCCAGACATGGACCTAAGCTGCCATGGCTGTGCCCCTCTTGGAATTTGGTATGGAGTTCTTGCATTCAATCATTCATTCATTTATTCATTTATTCATTCATTCATTCATCCAGGAAACATTTTGCAGGCTGCCACATAGTATTTGCAGAGGGTTAGCCATCCTCAGACTACATTCCGGGAATAAACAACTCCAAAATCGCAATGGCTGAATACACACAAATGCTTAAATCACGCTCATGCTACATGTTTATGATGGGTGGCTGGGGCTCAGCCCTACGCCATCCCGTCCGGGGCCCAGACTGATGGCACAGTCACTCCCTGTCACATTGCTGGTTGCCATGCAGGGAGCAGTGAAGCATGCCCTCTACCAGGAGCTGCTAAAGCTTACGTAGCGTCTGCTCACACTTTCTCAGTCAAAGCAAACTACATGGCCTCATCTCACTCCGAGGGGCAGGGAAGTGAAATTCCACCACGTGCCTGGAAGAACTGGAAGTATCTGTTGAACAGCCCAGATGACCTATGCTCCAGTCCCCGCGCTCTCAGGGAGGGACCGTCAGCATTCACCGGTGTGATACACGTGAAGTGCTTAGACAAGTGTCGGGCCCGGAGCAGGCACTCACTGAGCCTTCCCTGGTACCGCGGCTGCATGTCGCACAGCCTGGGTCTTTCGGGATGAGAAGGACAATGGGGGGGGGGGGGGCATTCATCCCCAAAGCTGCAAAATGAGAAAAATATCACCAGCCCCACCCCGTCACCGTATTGTGGTAATGACTGGATGAGAAAATAAACATGGAATTTCTTTGAAGTTGCAGCTGATTTTACTCACGTCCTTTAAGATATCATCTGAAGAGGCTGTTTTTATCCTGGGCAATTCGTGCTGCCACTAGCTACTTCGGGCAGGGCACTCATCCTCCAGGGGGCTGGGCTCAGCTGGAAAACGTGGGCATCAGGTGCCATGAGGACTTCACACCTGCTCTGAACCGGGCCAGTCATGAGAGTCTCCAGAGAAGCCTCAAAGAACGAATAAACAATGAGCCAAAGACCAACAACCCAAGAAAAAAATGGCCACGAGCACACGGTTCACAGGGACATCCCCAATATGGTATTTTACGTATTTGAAAAGATGCACTGTCTCCCTCATAGTAACAGAAATGCTCATTTTAAAAAGCCCAATGGCAAAGTCCACACACTGTTTTGACAAAGATGTGGGCCACAAGCCCTCCAATATGCTAGGACAACACATGGACAATATGTCAACAGCTATGACAATTTTAAATCACGTGTACTTTTGCCCGGCATTTTTACTTCTAGGGCTGTATACTATCATATGTGCATGGGTGTATATGCAAGGATATTCTCTGCGGCATTGTTTACTGGCAAAAGACTGGGAATAATCTGAGTATCCATTAATTGGTGACTGGGTTAAAAATAATAGTATATCCATGCAATTGGAGTACCAAGCAGCTGTTAAATAGAAGAGCCAGATGTATGTGTACTCAGAACAGATCTCCAAGAATACTCAAAGACCAAAAATGAACATGGTGTGTGGCGGAAGTTACCGTGTGTGTGTGGCGGGGGCGGGGGGTACGTGTGTGAACTACATCCTGTATAAGCTTGTACATCCACTGATAATTTCTGGAAGGGCTACAAGGAACCTGTTAGAGGGATTGCCTATGGAAAGAGGAACTGGAGACTGGAAATCAAGGGTAGAATGAAGGCTTTCCACTGCATGACTTTAGTACTATGAATTTTACTCAGTGCATATATACCTTTTTATAAAAAGCTAAAAGCACAAAGGCACATTTCTCAGCCACCGACCTGTTGACTCGGAATTGCCAGTCTGTGCTTTTAATTAGCTTTCCAGGTGGCTCTGAGGGTGGCTCAGGCCCGAGTCAGTGGAAGTTAGCCAGTTCTGTAACTCAGTGACAAGTACCAGCTTCTGAGCAGCGAGTGGGCCCTGCATGGCTCTGTGCAGGAGCCCTGTCCCATTTCATGTCCTGTCCATCTGTCTGCAGGCTGTACCAGTTGGTCAAGTTGACATACTCCATTGGAATCTTCTTCACCTACGCCCTCCAGTTCCACGTCCCGGCTGAGATCATTGTCCCCTGCGCCGTCTCCCAGGTGTCAGGGAGCTGGGTGCTGTCTGCAGACCTGTCCGTCCGCATAGGCTTAGTCTGTCTGACCTGTGAGTAGAATCGAAGGGCTGGGAGCCCCACTGCCATCTACCCCGCTATCACTGGCTTTGCTGTTTGCCTTCTTCATGACCTTGGGCAACATACTTACCTCCCTGAACCTCAACTTTACTGTGTTTACTGTAACATTTAGTATTACTGTAACATTTGTTATGTTATAGTAACCTCTACTACGTGCACATAGAAAGTATACATTGGTGGCTTATGGGAGAGAGAAGTGTCATTCATTCAAGCACATTCCCTTGTGCCTCCTGTATGCCAGGCACAGCACTGACATTATCTAAGACTCACGACAGCCAAGCCATGTAGCATTACCAAAGGAGGAACTGTGGCCCAGAGAAATGAGCATGCTCAAATCATATGGCTGCTAAGTGAGAGCTGGGATTTGAATGCAGGTTGTGTAGCACCCAAGTCTGTGTTTTCCATTGTGCCATATCCCTTCCTATCATAAATTAAGGTCAAGGTGCCTGTCGTAAAGCATTGTTTAACCGTAGGGGAAAACCCCAAGGGGCTGATTTGTTAAGATCTTGGAGAAGATCAATTTTGGGGGTGCACTCTTCTCCCTTCAACCTGCCCTCCCTGTCTTCCTGCCATGATGCTTCCTTCCATTTATTTATTCACTCATTCATTCTACACTAGGTGCTATAGTAGATGTTTGTGAAACAACGTGGACGGGGTTGGGAAATTCTTTCTCTGAAGCATGTCCAGAGAAAGAAGATCAGGAAAGATGTCCCATGACGCATGAGAAAGAACTAGGGATATTTCACCTGGAAAAGCGAGGGCTTGGGGAACGTCTGCATCTGTCCTCAACCCCCTGTGGGATTATTGTGAAGGAGAGAGAGCAAACTGAGTCTTAAGGGCTCCATAAGTCAGAGCTTAAAGTTGAGGGAATCCAGTCTCAGTTCAGGGTCAGGAGAAACTGGAACTCTTGGAGAAGACCCACAGAAGAGCATGTTCTCAGATGCTTCACATCGCGGGAGTCCTGTAAGCAGAAACACCACACCTGTTGGGCCTAAGGTGTTACAGAGTTCCCAGTCTGTACCAAGATATCAGGAACCTGAAAATATATTGTTTTGAGGTCCTTCCTAATAGGAAGGGTATAAGTAATCAGGATCAGGGAAGGCATCACTAGAGACAGCAGACCTAATAACATGTCCAGCTTCTGGTATCTGCTGAATGAACACTTCCTCCTCCTTTATTTATCAATTCTGTTACCCATCATTCATTCAGCAATCATTTGTTGAGCACCTACTATGCTCTTGACACTGTGCTAGGCACTAGGGACACAATAATGAATAATAAAGAAGACATGGCTCCCGTCCTCATGAGGCTCACAATTGAGTGAGAAATATATGCAAGAACTCAATGAGAGCCCATTGTAATGAACGTGAAGATGGTACATAAAGGTGTACCATCTGATGGCTAAGGTCATAAAAACAGGATATCCTAAGATATCAAGTTCCTATAACTTAGCCTGGGTCAGGTCAGGGAGCCCTCTCCAGTGGAGTGATATTTCAGTTAAGACCTGAGAGACAAGTAGGAGGTAGATGGAGGTGTGAAGAGTGTACATGTAGGGAGCAGGCTCTGCACAGATCTGAGGCAGGTACTTATGTTTGGCCTCACTGGAGAACTAAAAGCAGTGGGGAGTGATAAAATATGAAGCCAGAAGATCTGGCAGGAACCAAGTCCTAAGGGACCTTATGCTAAGGAGATCAGGCCATGGGGAGCCATGGAAGCGCTCTGAGCAATGGGTTGGCATGACCAGGTAAGACCCTTCTAGGGCACTCACTCCGTCTACCTTGCATTAGAGCTTCCTTAAATGTATCTTCTCTGCCCTCACTATGAGCTCACCTGGAGGACCCAGATTTTTCTCTGTACTTCTTCCAGTAAGTAATGTATTAAATAGCTGATGAAGGAATGCTGTGGATGGGGACCATCCTGTCAGAAGGATGATGGGTTCTCAGCTATGGGAGTCTACAAGTCTCTCTCATTCTCTGATTAGGTGTGTTGGAGCAATTTCAGAAGGAGGTGATGTTTTCTTTAACCTCCAGCATACCAGTAAGGGTGCTTTCTTTCCAAACAGGTTTTCCCTAATTCATTCATAGGACAATCATATGGTTGTCTAAAGTCAAATCACGTAAGTTGTATAGTTATTCATTCTAATCAAAATTGGACTCCCCTGGGGAATCCATGATATATGTTCATATCTATAAAAGATGAAGATTTGAGTGTTTGTAGAGGAGATGGGGAGTGAGCAGCCTAATGGTGCCTACATGTTTTATGTCCTCAACTATCCATATCCTCTTCGAGTAGGAAAACAGTGATTGAGATTCTGACAGAAATGAGCCATCTCTCACTAACTCCTCCTTGCTTCTAGACAGTGGCTGTATTATGTAGATTGGTACGAATTCACTGTAGATTCAGTGTCTGGGTAAGAGTCAAGCATTTGCTGAGTACCTATGGTGTGCTAAGCTCTTTCGTATAATGGGAAGCAGCATAGTAAAGTGGAAAGGACATGTCAGTGGATTCTCATCTCAGTTGTGTGACCTTGAGCATGTCCAGTTCCTCTAGTGCTCTACAGTTCCCCATCTCTACAATGAGAAGCTTATTATAGATAGGTGGTAGAGGGGCCTTTCCAACAAGTACTACGGGTAAAAAACCCAACAGATAAACATAAAAGGAGAACATCTACACTGGTGGTTGAAACAGAGGTGGGAGTCCAGAGCCACAGTGCCTGACTTACTGCTCAGGTGCACGATGGCGTCTTTCCTGCCTCTCCACGATGGCCTGTCAGGATCGGTGGAATTACAAGGTTCCAAGAAATGGTTTATTTCTGAGCTCCCTTCTTGCAAGACCACTCCGTGATTCTAAATGTCTTCTCTCCCTCCAGGTGTCTCAGCCATGGTCATCCCCCGCCTGGACCTGATCATCTCCTTCATGGGCTCTGTGAGCAGCAGTGCCCTGGCCCTCATCCTCCCGCCCCTCCTGGAGATCACCACCTTTTACCCCGAAGACATGAGCTATGGCACCATTGCAAAGGATATCATGATCAGCATCCTGGGCCTTTTAGGATGTGTGTTTGGCACATACCAAGCCCTCTGTGAGTTGATCCAACCCATCAACCCTTTCATAGCCAACTCCACAGGTGTCTATGCATAATTATCTATTTTTATTCTAATAGTTCTCCCTTGCTCCCGATTTGATTTTCACTGGATGTTATATACATTCATCAAACCCCAACATCTCTGTATTAATTAGCGACTTCTTTATCTTTCCAAGAGAAATTAGATGACACAAGTCAGTACTGATACCTCTCAGGCTTTGCCTTTTTTGGCTTTGGATTTTTTGGAGGTCTTTTATACCTCCAAACCAAAACCATATTTAACCATTCAAATTTTCAGCCTCATTTAATGGGAAAAAAGGATGCCATTCGCCTGTACTACTCCTGGAGTAGTAAGCATAAACGTAAATGCGAAGCAAATGTTTCCTCTATTCAACAGTAGCTGCCCTTAAAGCATCAGATTTAGAAAAGTGTATGTTGGGGAAGGGGGCTTTCCATGTAGAAATTCTTCTAAATGGAAGAGTCACAGACAGAACAGAAACAGAACTTAGCAGTAATTTGGTCCAATCACTGGCTCTGCCACTGCTTTCCTATGGGATCTCAGGCAAAGTCCTCCCTCTCTGTGTCTCAGTTTTCTCATCTATGAAACGAAGGGTTGGAATAATTGGTTATTAAGGGCTCTTCCAGCTCTGACATTCTGAAAGTAAGTAAGTAAGTAAGACAGAAAAAGAAAGAAAAGAAAAAGAAATAGAAAGAGAGGAAAGGAAAGGAAAGGAAAGAAGAAAGAAAGAAATTCATTTATCTTTTAACCACATGTGTGAACACTGGTGTTTTCCAACAGCTAGTTACCCTGATGCCTTGGAGATATGGACATACCAGAAGTAGGTTAAGAGATAAAGACAAATCTCTTAGTGATCTTGCATCATTTATGCTGACTTCCCTACCTAGAAGGACATCATCTTTTATTTTTTTATGTGGGTAGTTCCCTGGCTGGGAATCGAACCCAGGCCACAGCACTGACAGCGCTGAAGCCTTAGCCTCTACACCACCAGGGAGCTCCCTAGAAGGACATCATCTGTCTATCTGTCTGACTGTCTACGTTTCATCCATCTATCATCTATTATCTATCTGTCTAACTTTTTTCTTTCTCTGATATCTTAAGGCCACTTAGAGCTGATTTAGGCTGAAGGGACTGAGAAGTTTGTATGTCAAAAAGGATTGCATCACGTGCAAGGAACACTGACCTACTTTAAAAAAAAATAATACTAAGTTTTAGGAAAAGTTTTGAAAAACAGACAATCTTATACTCTGCTGATGAGACTATACATGGTTAAGGCTTTTCTGGACAACTGCTGCAATACATAAGTCTTAAAATGTATGATGCTCTGACCCACTAATTTCACTTCTGGGAATTTATCCCAAGAATCTTTTGTGTTTGCAAAAATTTATGCAAAAGGAGTTTCTATTGTTTATAATAGCAAGAAGTTGGAAACAAACATCCAACATTAGGTTAAACTGATTTATCCAGAATAAAATGCTATGATGCCCAAACATTGCAAAAATGCACCTATTGATAAACAAATATGAAGGCTGTCCAGAAAGTACCCAGTCATGCAATATGAAAAAACACAGAGGCATTTATGGCTGGATTTTTTCTGGACAGCCCTCATATGTTTGTGGTTTCTCAGTGAAAGAAAGCAGCTTAAAAACACTATGTGAACTAATACTAGACAAAGACATTACAAGAAAATAAAGATACAGACCAGAATCCTTCATGAACATAGATGTAAGAATTCTAAACAAAATTTTAGCCAATCAAATTCAACAATATATTATATTTAGACCCTGGATCCATTTGGGTTTTATTCTTACATATGGTATGAAGTATAAATCTAATTAAACTTTTTCCAAATGACTTCCCAATTGACTCAGCACCATTTATTAAAGTCTACTTTGCCCTGTGATGTGAGTTCTCACCCGCTTCCCCACTGAGACCTGGAGAAGCATTTGACCCAGGAGCAAGGCATGGCATGAAAAGATTAAGTGAGCCAGAGACTCCACTCGAGGATGCAAACTTAAAAATGACTGAGAATGAGGCTGAAAGATCCAGGAAGGGAACAAAAGCTGGAGAAGTCACATTGTGATGGGAAAGCAAAGGAGCAAACCAAGGAAGGTGGGTAGGGATGAGGCCGAATGAAGCAGAGGTAACTAGCAGCTCAAGACAGAACCAAGAGTCAGTCCCTGGAATCCTAGGCTCCTCTGCAATGCTGCAGCAAAGCCTTCCAACAGGAACATCCTCCAACAAAAGGTCCTGAGATCCTGAGATATGATGAATAAAAAACAACAACAACAACAACAACAACCCACAGCCAAGGCAAAGGAGGAATTCTCAGCAAGTTAAAAAGATTTTGTCATGTGCTGGGTAACAACAGAATGCATACATGAAAGTGGTCTCCTAAGATTATAATGGAGCTCAAAGTCCTATTGCCTAGTAACCATCGTAATATGCAATGCATCACCACAGCATGTGAGTGTTTAGATACACAAATACCATTGTGTTACAGCTGCCTACAGTATTCAGTGCAGTAACGTGCTGTACAGGCTTGGAGCCTAGGAGCAATAGGTTACACCATGGAACCTAAGTGTGTAGCAGGCTGTACCATCTAGGTTTTGTGCGTGCACTCTATGATGTTTGCACAATGACAAAACCTCCTAACAACGCATTTCTCAGAGCGTATTCCTATCATTAAGTGGCACATAACTACAAGGCTGGACAATTAATTTCATGAACTCATCCTAGAAAAAGTGCTACGTATCTCATTGCTGAATATCACTACAGTCACCTAGTCCACCCTTTAAAGACATTTTGGAACTCTTTTCTGGAATGGCCATCAGGGCTATCATCGGGACCCAAAATCTGACAATGAAGTTTGCAAACTTGCCTGACACATTACGGAGTTGTCTGTGCATTGCTGCCAACCTAAGCACACGGTGATGGCTCTGATGGCCGTTCCAGAAAATGAGTTCCAAAACTGCTCTGATGTTGGTGCATAGCTTCCCAAGGGGAGTGCTTCAAAGGTGATGGTAGTGATATTCAGCACTTTTTCTAGGATGAGCTCATGAAATTAATTGTCCGACCTTTGTATATTGTTATTCCAGGCTTCACATGAGCCCAGAACGCAGGGCTGGTCCATGGGTCAGTAAGTTATCATGAAGGACAGGACAATAGACAAACCCAGGCACATGACTTGAGTCCACCTCTGTTCATTGGATCCCTGCTCCAGAGCAGGTGCTGGGGGGTCCAACTCTCAGCATGTCACATTCACCCTGAGAGCGCTCACAGCTCTGAGAGGCTGCCCTTACCTTCCCCAGCACTGGCAGGGCCTACTCTGTGGGTCTGACACGACGGACTTATGGAGGGAGAAACCGAGCCAGAGGAATTGTCTCCAGAGAAGGCCAGGCATGCACGTTCTTACATTAGAGGTCACACATTGGCCACCCCGAGCCAAACTGAGCCAAATTCCCCCAACAAGTCTGTCCGGCCCTTGGGCCCGTACAGTTTTTTTAAAAGTCATTACTTGCTAGTATTTAAACATTGTAAGATTTCATATTAAATGTCTGGATCCTGGCTTCTCTAAGGAACAAATATTGAGAATATTTGGCAAACTGGACCCACAGCATTCCCACGTGGCACTAACTGGCTGTATCTAGACAGCTGAGGCCCCTACAAAGAGCAGGTGGCCATGACAATTCACCCCAGTCCCCATCATTCCTGATTACATCCCCAACACAAGACCGGACATCGGCCGCCTCCTATCAGTGCAAATATGGTGCCATAAAAGGGAAAAAGCGAGGACACACGTGTGCCTTGTGGTCCTTGTCACTCATGCTTGGCTCATGCTTGGCCCTACAGGCACTTGAGTTTGTAAAAGCACATAAAACATTCTTCCCTCGCTCCCAGGGAAGCCCCCCACCACATGCCCTGCCTCCCCGGAGGCACCACTGTTCACTGGGCAAATCTAGAAAAGAGCACTAAATTAACGATAGCCGTTAACAGAGGAATGGACTGAGGACAGACCTTCCAGGCCCTTCTCTGTAAGAGGGGCTTGGAGCAAAATGAAAACTGTTAAGACTCTGATTTTTAAGTCGGTGACAAAAACATTTAATGAGGAAATCAGGAAGGTGCTTCTGGAGAGCAAGAGGGCGTCAGTCTGAACTTGGGCTCACAAAACGAGCCGGTCCCATTCCTCGACTGTTTGGAAAGTGAGTTCAGCTCTTAGAAAGCAAGCCATGGGGTGAGGAGAACGCAGAGGCCAGCCCGGCAGGCGTCCTGGGCTGTGCAGCACCGCCAAGCTCCTCCTTCCTCGGGTGAGGGCTGCCTGCCCACACCTGAAACGGAGGTGGCACAGAATGGTTTTCAGCGCAGGGAGTGGCGTCACTGTAGAAAGGGGCCGGAAGGGGGCCGGAGAATCGGCCTTGGCAAACGTCAGACGGCAGAGGAAGGACACATTCCTCACAGCTGCTGTAGCTGCTGCCACATTACTTGGCCTCCAGGGACACGTCGATCTTGAAACAGCCCAGACGTTTCTCCCCGCTGCTTAGGATGTTCTGGATGCGGTAGTTTCCGGTCGTGAGCCAGCTGGGCAGGTCCAGGTGGGGCAGGGTGACAACACTCTTGGGCAGTGAGTACGTGCCCTGTGGAAAAGCCAGCGGGTCACCGGTGAGTGGGCGCCTACTAACAGGACCCTCGTCCCGTTCTCCAAAGAGACACAGGAGATTAGAGACTGCCAGAGCACTGTAGACACGGAATGTTACAGCTAACAGGCATGGAGGTCACATGGAAGTTCAAGCCTCCCGTTTCACAGATGGATGAACTGAGCCCCCCACCAAAGATAAGCGACTCAGCATAGATCACACCAATTTACGTCCGCCCACAGACATCCAGATCTGCAGGCGGAAAATGCAAGCACCTTCTCTCCAAACCTCGTGTCTTCACCGCATCCATGGGCACAGTGCTCCACTTCCCTAAGTACTTACTTCTTTGAAGGGACAGTGGCAGGGGAGCCCATAGGTGTGCAGGGGCTCTGGGCAGGGCTGTCCAGGGGGAAGCAACATGTCCAGGACATCACACATGTCTTCAAATGTGCAGCTACCGATTTGCTCCACACACGGGACTTTGACCCAGAAGCCAGCCACCTCCTTCTGCACAGTTAATTCCACCTTGTGAGAAGGAGCGAGAGGAAGTGTCAAGTCCAAGGCAAACATACCAGCTCCTCTGCCTCTTTAAAAGCTCAGAATTTTATGTCGACCTCAGAATTGTTCATCTGTGAGGGCTTTGGAGGGATCCTGATCCAGAAATGCCAATAGTGTAGCATGTATCCCAATTTCATCCTTTTCTGTGCCCATGGCAGACATTAATAATCCAATGTGATTTGTCTCCCCTCCCCAGGACCACTCGGTGACCACCCATTGGTTACATAAATAGCTGACAATGAGTGTCTCCTGAGGAGTAGAGTACAGGAGCACATTTACATCCTTGCACATTTACACTGCTTATTTTCACATATATCCACTAAAAATTAATATGTATGTTACATATACTCGTAGGGGGTACATTCCAAACACTACCCTTCAAAGTGTTCAAAGTGCTTACCCCTCATCACTAGGTAGTGAGATTTCAGTGAGAAATCAATGGCTTTATTCTCCCTACCCCCATATTCTGACCATCTGAGTTTTCTAAAGTTGACTGCATATCACTCGCTAATTGCTACGTCTGGTTTATAATTAATAACGACAACACTGCCAGGGCCCAGTTGCCCCGCCGGAGCTGTCAGACCAGAGTGAGCCCTGCGTCGTCCCGTGTGGGAGGCCGTAGGCAGGTGTGAGGAAATGGGTCCCCGGAGTCCACAGGAGGAAGGTGCTGGGCCAACACCAGATGCTTCCCAGTGCTCCGACAGGACACTGTGATCCTACAAACCTGAGCTCGCATCTACAGACGTGTCCATGCCACCTGTGCTGCTCTGAGATGCCAGTTCTTCACAGCTCCCTGAGCACACGCACCCCAGCGACCCCCACCCCCACCCCACCGCAGGCTCACCTTCAGAGGAGCACTGAGGTGGACTCGCGTCTGGGTCTCAGCACTGATGGTCACGTTTCCAGGATCCACAATGGGGTTAGGTTCCACCGTCAGGCTTTTGATCACCACAGGGTCCTTCCCCTCGTCACAGTTCTCCCAGGAAAAGCCACTGAACTGAAATGGCTGGGGACAATCATGGAGGGAAAAGAAGAGAAAAAGAAGAGGTAACAAAAGGAAGTCTTCACAGATCAGAAGCATCAACAGAACAGGCTACTAACAGTGTGACCTTGGGCAAGGTGCCACCCTCTCTGAGCTTCACCTGTAAACCTGGGGTAACACTGTGCTGCTCATGTCACAAGCAGCACTAAAGAAAAGACACAAAAGATATAATCTCCCAAAAGTGTGCTAAATTATAAAGCATAGTATACCAGACTGTGAACTTCAAAACAGGAGAGACTAATCATACAAGGTGGGACAATTAATTACATGAACTCATCCTAGAAAAGTGCTACATGCCTCACTGCTGAGTATCACTATGGTCACCTCTGAAGTACGCCCCTTGGGAAGCTGTGCACCGATGCCAGTGCCTGGTCCACCCTTCAAAGCAGTTTTGGAACTCTTTTTCTGGAATGACCATCAGAGCTGTTGTCGTCCCCAAAATCTGACAATTAAGTTTGCGAACCTGCCACCATGCGCTTACGTTGGCAGCGCTGTGCAAACAACTCAGTGAGGTGTCACAACCTTGCCAAGGTTTTAGTAGGTACCTTCTCCAACCCCCCGCCTCCCTGCTCCCCACTCCTCTCCTGTCGGCCTCCTTAGAGGGAAACTCCTGAAGGATTCCCCTTTGCAACCACGCCCAGGACCTTATTTTCCTCACACACCCCACTGCTCCCACTCCAATCCAGGGCCAGAAACCAAAGGAAACACAAAACATGGTGGAGAACACAATAACATCCAAATTCCCACCCTCAAGGGGTGAACAATCAACCCACGAAGGGAATAGGACACGCACGAAAAGATCCCCGAGAGCCACTACTGATAAATAACCCCAGTGCGCGCACTCCCCCAGTCCTAGCCAGCGCCTTCTCCCTCCCACCGGAGCCACCTCTCCTCCTGGTCGTCCTCACCGCCAGAGGTCTCCTGCTTCCGCCTGCTTCCGCCTGCTTTCCGCCTCCCGTCAGCCGCACAAGACCACTGACGCCCGCTCTCCCTCCCGGAACCCTGAACGCTTGTCAGTGGTCCGACTTCCCACACTGTGCAGACACTCTGCCCAGCCTCTCACACCTCTCCCAGTCCCCAGATGGCCACTGCTGCGACACAGCACAGCCACCATGCACATCCCAACTAGTAAAAGGAAACCCTACCAGTCCCACACTCACAAGCTGATCACAGGCCCGTGTCACCAGCACCCCCTCAGCCAACTAGGCCAAAGGGAACACCTCATGCAGGCTGGTCAGATGACAGATGCTCTCTGCCTCTGATTTGGGAATTGAGACGGAGGCATAATCAGAAAAGACTATGGGCTTAGCATTGTCATTGGGTCATAGCTTTGGGATGGGGCTGGAACTCCTAGACCCATGATCAAGACACAGGGACAAGAACCAAGGGTTCTGCTGGTCTGTGGAAAAGAGAACAGATGGAGTCACCTCCCCCCGCCCCCATCTAAGTAGGCAGCGGAGGGCATGGCTTTGGAGTCAGATATGGGGAAATCGAGGCCTTAGTCAAAAGACGTGTCAACATCATAACTCAGCCAATGTATCATGTGATTATATAGGCCAGTTTCCTCTTTGCAGCCCCAATTTGCAGATCTTTTCAGTGGGGGCATTTATACTTTCCTCTCAGGGCTGTTGCAAGGGTAAGACCGTGTACGTAAAACTCAAAACACAATGCCAGGCCCAAAGCATGAGCTGGCTCACTCAGTGACAGCCATCAGCCATCCCAGCCTGCACTTCTTGCCTCTAGTTCCATGAGATTCCTGTATACCTGGAATAAATTTACTTTTACCTGAGCTTCTTGAAATGAGTGTTTGTCCCTTGGAATGAAACATTGTGCCATGAATAAGAAAGGCAGGACAGGGTCCAAGTCATCCCTGGATTCTCCATGGCTCCTTACACAGGGTGGGAGTCAATAACTGCATCCTTTAACATTCATTCCACAAACATTTATGGAGCAACAATCACACAGGTTTAGCGTTGTGTTAATAGTGGTAAACAATGAGAAAAGTTCCTGCCCATTATGATTTCTGAGTGCCACAGGGAAACAAAAAGTAAGATTGAGAGTAACAAAGGACTTAAATAGGGTAGTGAGGAAGCGATACGTAAGCTAGACTCCTGCAGGATGAGGAGTCAGCCACGTAAGTACCGAAAGAAAGAATGTCCAAGCAGAGAGAACAAGTGCAAAGGCCCTGTGGTAGGAAGCTCTGGCACGACAAGGCCAGGGGGCTAGCTGCAGTAGACAAGGGACGCAGATGAGGTTGGAGGGGTGGCAAGGTCATTCATGCAGGACCTCACAGGTCATAATGAGGAGGCTGGCTTTTCCATACGTGCAGTGGAACCTCACTGCAGGACAGTGCCATGCTCTGGTTTATGGTTGAGAACAGCTTGAAGAGGAGATCAACTAGGAGGCCCCTGTCAATGAAAGAGGGCCTGGAATTAAGAGTTGGGCTGGAGAGTAGGTAGGAAAACGAGCCATTTGGTGGGGAGGCTCCCCTCACAGATTCTAAGGCTGCCTGATTGATACTGAGGATTGAATCCAGGCTGGAAGAAGGGTCCAGAGTGCCCTGTTGGAACTGAAGAACCCCCTCTGCTCTCCAAAGCTCCCCCTTCCCCCAAGCCCTGGTGGAGACATAGTAAGAGTTGTTTCCTGATGCCTGACTAGAGGCTTCTGTGGCAATGAATTCTGCATCCAGAAAAGGAGGTGTGGATTAGCAATGCCCACCAAGGGCCACCATATATTTGCCATCCCAATAAGCAGGAAGAGGCAACATGGGGCAACACAGGGCAAAGGGGAAAGGCACAGCTCTGAAGCTAGAAATATGGATATAAATCACAGACCTGACTTCAAATCAGACCTCAGCTGCTCTCACTAGCTGAGACCATGGCTAAGTAAATCCGTCTTGAAGTTCAATTTCCTCATCTATCAAATGGGCATAATTATATCTTCTCACAGAGCTCCTGTGAGAAGGAGAAGTTTGTATACAGGAAGTACAGATCACAGCTTCTCAAGACTGTCAAGCCTATGGGAAAAAATAAAAAATACTACACTGAAAAACTGTCACAGACCAGAGGAGACTGGGAAGACATGACATCAAATTAACAAGGCACCTAGGTTGGATCCTGAAACAGAAAGAGGCTATTCATGGAAAAACTGGTAAAATCCAAATAAAGTCTAGTGTTTCATTAATGGTAATGTGATAGCCTGATCAGATGTACTGTTTTAAATGGGACAGAAAACAACGGTGCTGTCCCATTTCAAATGGTACGTCTGGTCAACCTAATATTGGTTTCTCAGTTTGACAAGTGCACCGTGGTAATAGGTAAGATGTTAACATTAGGGGATGCTGTGTGAGGAGTATATGGGATCTCTGTACCATCAGTTCAGCTTCTCTGTAAATCTAAAATTATTTCCCTAAGAAAGTTTATTACAAAAAAGGGCACATGGCCTAACCCACAGCACACAGTATGTGCACAATAAATGACAGTCATACAGCTTCATAGAATCTCTATGCCAATCACAGGGCTAGCTAGATATTATCCCTGGTATCTAATGCTTACCACAGCCCAGCATCCTGAGACTGGTAAATGCTAGAAGAGGAACTAGAACTTAGGGTTCCGGATGCTCAAACACTCACCATCAACCCAAACCCTTCATCTGGCCCATGATCTCAGGATCAGGGCTTTGAGCCACATGAGCTTAGAGAAGACCTAAATGCTAACCGATAAGGATAGAAAGTGCCACTTGCTGTGTAATCTTGGCTGAGTTCCCTATCCTCCTCTGTGGGCCTGAGGTGGATGAATTCTATGATGTCTCAAGGCCTCTCCAAAACTGCCAATCTAATACACTCTGAAATGGTCTGGAATGACATCCACAGCCAAGACGTATAGGAGAATGGGGACGTAGGGCAAGCTTGAGCCTTAGCCGACTCCACCTTATAGCGGTCAGACCCAGAGCCAAGAGAAACATTCTCAACCTACACTCAGGGAAAAACTGAATCACCTGGAAAAATAAGGCCAAAGACCCTTGCTCCTTCATTTAACAGACAAAACAGAGCCCCTACCCCTGAAGCAGGGTAAAGCTGAGCCCACTGGCTTAGATCACACTTTAAGATTTTAGAGCTTTTCCATCTATGAAAGCATCTCCCTTCACCTGCAACCCATACATAAGGCAGTGGCATCATCGTGCCTATTTTACAGATGAAGAGACTAGGATTCAAGGAGCGCAAAGACCAGGTCCATGGATTACAGAAGGAGACAGGATCAGAAGCCACGCCTCCCAGCTCTAGGTCCTATTCCACCTCCCCTTACACCACACTGTTCCTCCCTCTCAGACAAGTATTTCCGAGGTGGGTTGGTCTCAGAATGACAGAACTTCCCTTTCCCAGGGGTCTGGAGCTGTGGGTGAGAGAGACATAACCGGGCACGCTTGGAGGCCAGAGCCTCTCTGTGGCTCACAACCAGAGGCAGGGCTAGATCTTTGTCACCAGAGGAACAAAGTCTGGACCTTCTGGCTTAGAGGGCCTTTCAAACTCACAGAAGGGATGGGCGTCAGGCCTTTCCATGGGGTGGAAGTGGTGGGCACATAAAGAGGGCTGAATCTCTGGGCCTGAGAGCAGTGCCATAAGTCTTCCAATTGGGCAAAATTTCACTCAAGCGTTTGGAAAGAGGGCAGGAGCGTATGTAAGTGAGTGAAGTTAAACCTTCCAAAGAAGTCTGGAGCTGAGTAAGGTCTTAAAAGACCACCCTCACTGTACAGACAGGCTAGGGGATTCTCCCCAAGATGTGCCACTTTGGCATGTTTCCTACATACGTATGTAAGTAAATCTGATTATTTGCTCTGGTTAATCTATCTCATGTCGATTATTAGACCAACTGACAGAACCTAGAAGGCAGAGGGAAACTTCTTCCCCTACAGGGGAAACAAACCCGTAGAAAGAAAAAGACCCACTCTGAGTCCCAAGTTAGTGACTTTGGGACGCTGTAGAGAAGAAATTCTAGAGACCTGCCTAGCCACCTCCCCTATCCCATCCCGACCTGCACACCCTAAGCTGGGTCAAGATGCTGGCTCCTAAAAGAGCCGCACTCACCTGTGTCTTTAAGACCTTTGCCAGGGTCTCGGGGCCAGCTAGAAGCAAGCCCAGGGCGATCAGGAGCGGAACCCGCATCAGGGGCATCATTACTAGAGGTGTGTCTGCGCGAAGAGAATTCCAAGGTCTGGGGCCCGCCGCGGCGCCTTTAAATGCCTGTCTGCGTTGGTTATGCAAAGCTGTGCGTTGTTATGCAAAGCCGAGCTTGGCCTCTGTCAGATTCGCCCCGTCCGGTCGGGAATCTGGAATTTCAGGGCCGGGAGTTGGAATATATCTCTCCCCACTCTGCCCCCGCAGAGGTTCCTCCTACAGCCTCTTCCACCCGCGTGGGCTTCCAGCCCGACTGCGCTCGCGGGGGCGAGGCGGAGCCGGAAAAGGGGCGGGGCTGAGAGCCGGGGAGGAAGGGCGGAGGGCGGGAAGGAAGGGCGGGGCTGAGTGGGGAGAGGGGCGGGGCCGAAGCGCGAGGGCGGGGCGGGGCTGTGGTTTGTGAGCTCGCGCTGTGAGGGTCCTTGTCGGGTGGACGGTTCTGTTTTCGTACCCGAGTCCTTGCCATAAACGTCACTCTTCCAGGAGCGTCCCCATATTCGGGTTACGAATCACTATGTTTTTTGGTTTTGTTTTGTATGTAGGTAGCTCCCTGACTGGGAATCGAACCCAGGCCGCAGCGTTGACAGCGCCAGCGCCGAAGCCTTAAGCCACTACACCACCAGGGAACGCCCCTGAATCACTATGTTTTTAATAAGTGTTATCATCATCATCATCATCATATTTAGTATGTATTGTAATGCGTGCTGAGCAGGGTCAGGCAGTTTTGAGGGAATCACTTTTTGCCCCCTTACCGCTGAGGAAACCTGTACACGGTGAAGTTAGCTCTGCCAAAGTCACAGGTACAGCGAGCATTCTGCTCATAAACCCCACCAGACAACATTTTGTCAAAACTGCTATATTTTGTATTAATAGCTAAGGTTTGCTTTATAGAAGCAAATGGGATATTATTCCTGCCAAATTACCACTAGATTGTAAACCCCACCATGGATGGAAACCGTGATTTTTGGTCACTAATGTGTACCCGCTGCTGACACATAACAATCTTTGTCGAATAAATGAGTGTCTGAGTAGAATTTGAAACTTGCCTAATCATCTTTTTAAAAATATTTTTTTTAATTTTGGAATTAATTTTAGATTTACAGAAAAGTTGCAAAAATAGTACAGCACTATTTCTCAGTTTCTCCCATTATTAACAGTAAGGGTAGTTTTACAAAATCTAAGAAACTGGCATTAGTCCTTACTATTAACTAAGCTACAGATTTTACTTGATCTTTGATATGCTTTTTAAATTGCACACCTTGCTCCCAAACTGATAAGCTCTTCTCTCTCACATTAGCACAGCCTCTTCATTATACACAAGTGCAATCTGACGCCCCACAAGGAAGAGGACTTGCCCAATGTCACGTAGCAAAAGTGGAACTAGAACCCACGTCTCCTGAGGCTGACCCCACGGGAGTATGAGTGATGTCCATGTGGATGTGCGGGTGGTAAATGGAGGCACTGGATGCCCTAAAACATCGTTGGGAAACGAGATTGCACAGCCTCCCCTTCCTGTTTCCCAGCTTCACTCCTTCTCCAGCTTTGCACCTGCAAGGCCCCTCTACCCCGTTATCCACTTTCTCTGACTCCTGAATCGTCCTTCCTCACACTCCTTAACACAAGAAATCCGTGATCTTGGGCAGTAAAAGGCTAATAATACTCCTTTTACTAACCCAGCAACCTTAGAGGACCTCTCAATGAGTTGGGCACCATTTTTTAGAGATTAGAGCATCTGAGCTCTCCATCTGAAAGGCTTTGGAGAAGATCCTGGAAGGGCCACAGTGTCTGAAAACCAACACCACAACCAAGACAGAAAGGAGAAGAGGACAGTGGCTTGTTCAGAGTGCTGGCTCCACATCAGGCAGACCCAGGCCTGCATCCTGGGAGAGCCCAGGCAGGGACCTTACCTCCCTGGCCTCTGTTTCCTCATTTGCAAAACAAGGATGATGATGATAATAATAATAATAATTAATAATAAATAAATAACACAACTACCTCCCAGTAGTAAGCTGTTCACTCATGCAACCAATACTTATAGATTCAACAGTTGAATGACATAAAGTCCCTATCCCCACCCCTAATATCTCATCCCTAACCCCACAAAGCCTATTTTAAGAAGAGCAATCAACAAGTAAAGAAAGAAACAAGGGAGTTCCCTGGTGGTGTAGTGGCTAAGGCTTTGGCACTCTCAACACTGTAGCTTGGGTTCAATTCCCAGCTAGGGAACTATCCAAAAAAAGAAAGAAAGAAGATACTATCCAAGAGTAATAATACCAGAAGACAAGAAATCAGGTTAAACTAATTCAAAGTAGAATGGGTCATCTTCTTGAGTCTAAGAACTCTCTTAGAAGGTGGATTTTGACCATCATGGGAGAAATGAGAAACATTTGGGGTAAAAGTCAATGTGAAATGTAAATATGGTCAAGACCATCAGGCCGTGGTTCCCAGCCAGGGCTGCACACTGCCTCCTTTGGGGAGCTTTGAAAAAATCCTGATCCCCACACCACACTCCAGACCACTTACATCTACATCTCTAAATGTGGGACCCAAGCATTTTGTTTTGCTTTGCTTTATTTGGCTTTTTAATCCCAAGTGCTTCAAATGTGCAGCCAAGGTTGACATCCAGTGATATAAAGCACCTGGCATACAATAGGTGCACACATACAAAAAAGTGACTATTATTAAAACAAGACCCTTATCCTTGAAGAATCCACACTCTAGGAATGATGGGTTGGAAATATATAAGTTGTTGTCACTCTAAAGTTCATCATCATGGGCTTCCTAGAGGACTAACTGGGTCTGGGCCCTGGAATAACATGGCCCATGCTTGTGTGTAGTGGGGTGAGTGTTGTTGGGGACCCGGCATGTGTATAAAGGCTGATGTGGTGAGTGCTCTCTCTAGTGCTAAGAGGAGTGATTACCACCTCTAATGTGTATGAAGCAGGCACATAGGTGACGTATAGAGGTCACAGACAAGCAATCGTGAGGGATAAAGAAACTTTCCTCTACCTTCTTTCTAGACTCTTTCTGCTGGTCTAAAGATCAAATAGATGTGAGACAGAGTAACAAGAGAAAATGACCACATTTAATTACATGCATATGTAAGGGAACCCTGAATGTGTGAGAGAGTCAGAGACCCCCACATACATGAACGGTCCAGACACAGAAAAGGAATACGAGTTAAAAATGACATTCTGACTCAGGATAAGGTCAGGCGCCTGGGGCTCCTGTGGGAGGGAGGTCATCAGGATAAGATCATATATGCTCAGTAATTAGGTGTTTGTCCTGTCCTATAGATAGGTCACAGAAAGTTATTTCTGGTAGTAACTCTTATTATGGACAAAGCCCTAAAATTTAAATTCTTTAAGGGAGAGGTAAAAGTTTCTCCTGAGCCCACAGGGTCTCTATTGCCTCCAGCTCAAAATAATCCACATGTAAAGTAGCACATCTTGGGGAGGGCTGTTCTGAAGCCCTTCAAAGGTGGTGCAGTGTACACATGAGAACACTGTTACTACCTGGTCTCTGTGGGGTTTCAATCCAAATAAAGCCTGGACATCTGGTTTTAAATCTCAACTACTCTCTCTAGCTAGCTCAATTGACAGAGTATAAGAGTTGCACATCTCGGGAATTCTTTTTATTATAGCCTAATTTTTTTTTAAAGGGATGTTAAAAAACAAAATGTTACTGAGTAAATTTGAAAATCTAATGACATTACTAAGTGACTCAGGAATTAGGCAGCATCTCATCAAGCAACTAGGAAGTTTCTCGGTGAAGTTATACAAAAATGATAGGCTTTTATTAAGGGCAAGGGAGCCATTAATAAAAGGATAATTTTTTTAGACCAAGACTTCTTCTTTTGGTGGTGGTGAGGGAAGGAAATGGCAAGGGTTTTTTTTATCAGCAGATTGCCTCATCTTTCTATAGGGGCTGGAGAGAGGGCCCACATGACAGATTGCTGGTTCTTGACTAGGAACTTTCAGACTGATTAAGATTATATTTCTAGAAAAGGTAGAAACAACAATTAGGTCAGGTACTAAATCTAGGTTTGGTATCGTGGGCTTTAGTACCAGTGACTCCATTTGGGGTGTGTGGCTTTCTCTTTAAGAGAAGACAAAAATCATAACTCTCATAGATATAAAATGAACACACATTAGAGATTTAATTTAACTCCTTCAATGAGGGAATACATGAAACGTTACAACTAGTGTAAAGAAGACTCCAAAAGACAAATGCATTTATAGATCAGCCATATTGATATAAATGTGCACACGGAGACAAAACTGCCCTTTTCCAATAGGGGACAGAAATCAATTTACCCTCCACAGGACAAAACTTTACATGTGTATAGGCAAACGTTATTTTCTATTCTTATGAATTATGTACTTCAGAGGCAGTGAAAGGCACCGAGCCCATCAGAGAATGAGAAGCAGATGTGTGGAAAACTACGTTCTAGACCAGGCACATCCGACCTGCAGCCCAGGACGGCTTGGAATGTGGTCCAGCACAAACTCTTAAAACATGAGGAGATTTTTTTGTGACTTTTTTTTTTTTTTTTTTTTTTTGGCTCATCGGCTATCATTAGCGTGAGTGTATTTTATGGGTGGCCCAAGACAACTCTTCTTCCAATGTGGCCCAGGGAAGCCAGAAGGTTGGACACTGCTGCTCTAGGAAATAAATAGTTTTCCATCGAAGTCCTTTACAAAACCTAACAAACAAAACAACAGTCAAAATGGAGTCACTTTTGCCACATCACCATGCCAAAACCCAGTAACTAACCTAACTGCAGTTTCAGCCTCTTTCCGAAGTGGAATTTTAATCAGCCTGGAATTTCCTGGTGAATACCATTGAGGTAATCGGCCTGATAAGACTTCCTGCCTTCTTCTTCTAAAGGAAATGGGGGAGTCCCCTGGTGGTGTAGTGGCTTAAGGCTTCGGCGCTGGCACTCTCAGTGTTCGATTCCCAGTCAGGGAGCTACCCACATACCAAAAAGCAAAAAAAATAAAATAAAAGAAATGGCTTCTTCTAAAGGAAAGTATCTTTGCTGGGAAAAAATCCTCTTTTAACGTCCTACTCATAGCCCCTCTTTCTTTTATGTGGAAAACGGCGATCTTCCTCGGTTCTTGTCTCCTTGAAGGATAGAATTCAGTCAAGAGACAGGTTTCGTGAGAGTATAGGATAGTTAAGAGTTTATTAGTAAAGAGAATGTACTCCGAGACACGACGACTGACCCGAAAGAGGGAAGCAGCCTCTCTTTACATCTTTTGAGGGGTTTTTTTAATTGTTAAATTTATTGGGGTGTCATTGGTTAGTAAAAATTACATAGGTTCCAGCTGTACAATTCTCTAGTACACGGTCTATGTGTTGCAGTATGTGCTCACCACCCAGAGTGACCTCTCTTTCCATCACCATGTATTTGACTCCCCTCTTTCCTCTTTTACCCACCTCCCCCCTGAAGGTTTTTAAAGGGAATATCTTAGGGGGCGATCTTGACATTCTTCCAGGGGCCACGTGGGCTATGTGACTGTTCCAGGGAAGTACATTAAGTTTCATGGAGCCTGAGGTCTTCCTTCTGGTCAAACAGTCATTCTGGTGTCATCTTCAACCCAAGAGCTGAGTCCAAAATAGCCTGAAGGGAATGCTGGGCCATAACGATTAGATTAACAAGCATGGGGACATGAATCACAAGTTTCAAAATAATTATCTAAAGTTGGAGGCAATGGACATTCTGTAAGTCAGGCTGGGAATAAGCTATAGTTTAAGGCTAGGGTGCAGGGAAAACTGATTAAGAAAGTAATTAGGAGACTGGGGAAATGGAGGCTAGGGATGTTATAGAGTCATAGCATGGGGGCTCTTAACATCCAGCCCTGCTTCAACTTTCCCCTTGTCTTGCATTTCTCTAATTGTCTTATTTTCTAAATTTAGGGACAGCTGAAAATGAACTGGGCCAACTTCTCCTTCTCCTGCTGACATCTACCTTCCTACCTACTCTATCATTTCTGCCTATAAAAAACCTCCCATTTTACACAACCTCTGGGAAGCACCCTTCTGTTGCTAGATGGGGTGCTGCCATATTCATGAATTGCTTAATAAAGCCAATCAGATCTTCAAATTTATACCATCAAAAATTTACTCCATCAAACTTGTTGTTTAACAAAGCCCCAATTTTTGTTTAAATGGTAATGGTATTTGACTTTAGGCCATGGCTTTACCCTCCCTGGGCCTCAGTTTTCCTATTTGTAAGGCGATAAGATCAAACTAGATGATCTCCAAGTTCCCTTTCAACTTTGAGAGTGTGTGTAAAACTGGAAGGAACCCTGGAAGTTATTTCAATTCCCTCTGATTAGCCCCATTTTAGAGAGCAAGAAGCAGAGATAGGATGAGGACCTGCATTTCTGGACTCCCAGCTCAGGGCCACATCCCTGGGCATGACTGCAGAGCTAACAAGAGTACCACCCACTTGTCACCTCACTCATCTGAAACCTGAGAGCAACTGGAGGCCTTGCAATGCCCTGGGGTGCAGGGACTGGACTGGTACCACAAGACCAATAGGCTGAGGAAAGATGCCTGCGAAGCTCCCCTACCAGCCTCAGTCTGAGGACCCAGGGCAAGAGGCTCTGTACAAGTTTGCATCACTTTGATTCCCAAAGACTTTCATCTCATTAGAGCCTTTGCCTAGAGCAGTGGTTCCCAACATTTTTCCACTCGTATACCCTTTTTAAACCCATTTCTAGAAATTGTAACCCTTGTTTTTAAAACAGCTGTTTTTAAATACTGTTCAGTACCTATGTTAGTGTAAAATACTGGAAATGAGATAATAAGTTAGGAAAGAAAAATTACTACACGAAGTACAAACCACAGATTTCATTCTACCATTTTCATAAAATAGTTAAATATTGATAATGATGATCAAGTATTTAAACATTAAATAGAAAAACTACTTGAAAAGAATCACGATTAAAGACAACACACTTTTACTGAGTCAATAACTAAACTGATCAAACAGTCTGACTATGACATATTTATATGTTTGGGGAAGTTCTAGAAACATTACGAGTGGAATGTACTGAATCTGTGCCCTAATGATTAGTAGAAGAGCGGTTTGGGGGAAGGGTTCACAGCCATGCCCTCACCCATCATCATTGACTAATGTGATCTAATTTTGAAGTGTCTCCATTAACAGTGATTCAAACTTAACATTTATTGTTCCATAACTATCATTTTGCATTTTTTACTTTACTTGTTTTTTCACCATTACTGATTATTTTTCGCGTACCCCTGAATGGCCCAGCATGTACCCCTGGGCATGCATGTACTACTGCTTGGGAACCAAAGGCCTAGAGCTTTGATCCTCAATGCTACTTTAACATGTGGATTACTTTGAGCTGAAGACCCTGTGGACTCTTGAAAAACTTTTACTTCTCTCTTAAAGACTAAATTCAGGGCCTTGCCCATACTAAGAGTTATCACCAGAAATAACTTTATGCTCTATCTATAGGCCAGGGCAAGCACCTAGTTGTTCAACATCTACTCTTCTTATCATCCTGTGAATGACCTTCCCCTCCCATACATAAGTAAGTAAATTTGGTTATTTTCTCTTGTTATTTTCTCATGGTAATTTAATTATTAGACTAGCTGAAAGAACCTAGAAGCATTGCCCCCCACACCCTACCACATGTTGAGGTGGGATGGATTCCACGAGGTCTGAGGGTCAGTCCAGATGCAGCATCTTCGATTCTGTGAAGGATCTAGATCCAATGAGCTGCCCTGGAGGTGCTGGGTTAATTCAAGCAGCTGCCCAGAATCCTGCTCTTCCAACAGCTCTGCTCTTCCTTTTTACCCGCTCTCACTCCTGCTTCCTGCCCTGCCCTGTCCCCTCTGCTAGCCTCCAAAGTGACTCTCAAGGATAAGTTGAATTCAACTGACCCTGGTTGTTTCTGCCAGTAATTTTCCAACCAAGGACAATCCCACTGTCTTCTCCAGAGGCACAGAGAATGCCTAAGAGAACCTTAACTGTCTGATGACTCCCAAAGCGGGGTGAGGGGATGGGGCTGTTGACAGTGAGAGTATGAGGATCTTGTCCCTTCTTAGGGCTTGGGACCTGAATTCCAGGACACGAGCTAAATACGCATTACCACCAGATTTCAGCTAGGCAGCACCACTATAAAAACCCTATTCAAGGGGCCCTTTACAGCTTCCAAAGCATTCTATTAGCTGCCTGATTCATTCCCCTCGTACACAATTGGCCTTGCAGGACTGACTAGGCTGAAACGTGGGTGAGGGTGTCAGCTGTAGTATATTCATCATGCCGGCAGGGGGCGCCCGCTTCCCAATTCAGGTTCAAGATACCAGACACAACGGCCTGGTGTGGAAAGATTTGATTTTTTCAAGAGAGGTTGGAAATTCAGACTTTTATGTGAACTCTTCACGTCGCTAAGAATGGGCAACTAATACAGATCATTATAAATGATTGGGTGGGCAAAAATAAGTCTGCAGCCCGATGTGCCCTAAAGAACCCTAGTGGGCAAATTCTGAAGTTTGATCCCAGTGCATGGGATTCAGACTTCATTCAAAAATGCCAGAGCTTTATGTCATAAATCTAACGTCCGCAATTTACGTTGGGAGAGTGAGGTTCAGAGAAAAAAAGGATTTATCCAGGTTCGTTAGGGCAAGGCCAAGAGTAGGACCCAGGTGTCCTGAGTCTGGTCCAGGTCTTCCTGTAGTAGGAAGCACTCCCATCAGAACCCTGGGGTCACCAGAGGGACCTGATCCTGTAGCTCCGAGGCCGTGTCCCCGAGAGCCAGTCCTGCCAAGGGGAGCCCTGACAGGGCTGGGGAGGTCGCCAGAGCCCAAGGGCAGGAGGGGGAGCCGGGGTTTATTTTTAGCTGCCTAGAATGTGCCTCTAAGCCTTATTTAGACATCAGGCGACAGGGTGAGCGGGAGGCAGCAAGAGTGGGGGAGGAGATAGCCCCCTTCTCCTCCCCGGGCTCCGGTTACAAGGGCTCCTCCCAGCCCGCCCCCTTTTCATCCTTCCTGGGGGCTCTGGGGCAGCTCTAAATAGCAGCCCATGCTGGTGGGCGTTGGTGGCTTTCTTTCTCTTCCACCTCGGTCCCTTTCTCCCCATTCCCCAGGTTCCACGGAGAAATAGAATTCTAGGGCCATACAATGTTTTCTTTTCACCTTCTGGGGTCGCAGATCTCTTTGAGAAGCTGTAGTAATTTATCAGGGTGGTTTAGAGCTCAGGACATGGAGTCTGACAGATTCACCCGAATTCAAATCCAGCATGTGCCCCTAAGCAAGTCCTTACACTCCCCAAACCTGAGTTTCCACTTTAGTACAGTGGAATTAGTAACCCATCCAATCTCTCTCGTGGTTCCTGAAGATTAAATGTGATAAGGTATGTAAAGACCTTAGAATATCCTAATAAATCCTTGCTATAAATCTCCTACATAGAAAAAATTTGAATTGCTTATATGCACACAATTGTGAATGTCATTTCAGGAGGTTTATGTAAACTGATCTCAATTTAGCTTCACACTCAATCCAAGTCATTCATTCATTCAACATATCTAGAGCCTGCTCCGTGCCAGGCACTGGGTAAAGGGTAGGGTGGGGTTGTGAAACAAATGTATAGGAATTATCCAGGGACCAATCACAAATCAATAGTGAGCCAAGGATCAAGATGAAAATCCTTTTTTTAAAAAATAACTTTCTTGAGGTGCAACTGATGTACAAAAATTGTGCATATTTCAGGTATACGATTCAATGATCTACAACACATGCATACACCCCTGAAATTATCACCAAAATCAAGGTAATAGACATACCCATGACTTCCCAAAGTTTCCTTGTGCCCCTTTGCTTTTGAGGGTTTTTTGTTTGTTTGTTTGGTTGGTTGGTTGGTTGGTTGGTTGGTTGTTGTTTTGGTTTTTTTTTTTTGGTAAGAACACTTAATGTGAGATCCACCTCTTAACAAATGTTTAAGTGCACAATAAAGTATTGCTCACTCTAGGCACTGTTGTAGCACAGACCTCCAGAACCAGCTTTCTATTCTCTGCTCCTATGAGCCTGACTATTTTTAGATACCTCATATAAGTGGAATCATGCAGTATCTCTCCTTCTGCAACTGGTTTATTCACTGGGCATAATGCCCTCCAGGTTCATCTACGTTGTTCCAAATGACAGAATTTCCTTATTTTTAAAGACTGGATAATATTCCACAGTAGGTATACACCACCTTTTCTTTATCCACTTATCTGTCAGTGGAGATTTGGGTTGTTTCCATGTCTTGGCTATTGTGAATGATGTAATGAACACAGGAGTGCAACTATTCCTTCAAGATCCTGATTTCAATTCTTTGGGATATATACCCAGAAGTGGGATTCCTGGGTCATATTACCATGTTTTTAATTCTTTGAAGAAGCTCCATGCTGTTTTCCATAGCTCCTGCATCATTTTACATTCATTCCCACAAACTGTGCACCAGAATGAAAGTCTCTTGAATCCCAATCTTGACTCCTTTGAGGAGTAACTTCTGTGTCTGGAAGGGCACAAAGGTCCCTTGCAGTGGCAATCAAAATGGATCTAAGTATCCATTCAAGACCCATCCCCCAGCAGACCCTCGCATGGTTTTTCCAACATGCCCTGCCAACATTAGCTTCTGCTTGCATACCTCCCACAATGGGGTTCTTACTCCCTGTCAAAGTTGACCCCTGAATCTTGGACCAATTAGAAGGTGTTTCCTTGCAAGGAGTTGAACCCCACATTCCTGGGGACTTTTACCCACTGGTTCTAGTTTTCCAAGACAATTTGGAAGACTGATCATCTTCTTCAAGTGCTCAGGATCTGAAAGTGCCTTGAGGAAGGCAGAGTGGGGACGGGGGATCTGATCTCCTTCCAGCCTTCCAAGCTCTGCCTGCACTCAGGCCCTCCCAGCCATCTGGGTTCCCAAGGCTCCCTCCCACTGCGGCGGCTGCTTTAAGAAGTGCCACAGGGGCTGGTCCTGCTACTGTCCTTGGATCCTGTCCAGGGCCCTGATTTAAAAGGTATTGCAACGTTTTTAAAAAACAAACATGTGTTGTAATCCAAGGCCCTGTAACCACAACACTGCCGGCTGCTAGCTGCCGCCTCCCAGGCCAAGACCCCGCAGCGCCATACCAAGCAGCGCCCACCACGCCACAGTGGCTGTATATCAGCTGGCAGCGCAGGGAGGGCAGGGCCTGAGCTGGACCTCGGGGCTGCAGTCCTTCCAGAGAAAGCACCTTTTGGACCCGTACCAGTTCCTTCAGGAAAGATTTCAGCAGCTATTTGACGGCTCCAGGACAGCGCTTTCTGTCCACCCTCCACCTGAGCCCCAGAGTGACCATGTATACTAACTTCAATCAACGAGGGCCACTCCCACTGCCCCCAGGGTTAAGTAAAACTGTCTTGGGCAGGTCTTCAAGGCCTCTCCCTGTTTATCTGTGTCTCCCTCACTGCCTGCCTTTGCCCAGCACTCCAGCCACACTGAGTCCATCTGAAGGCCCACACAGCACTAGGCAGGCATGAGTGTTCTTGCCCACTTTCTTTTGTTTTTAATCTTAATTTTACACACATATACATTGCAAAAGGAGTCCCCAAGCAGGTTCGTTAGCACATCCATTACCCCACATGGTTACACTTCCCACTTCTCGGTGAGAAGAGTCCCTTCTGAGTCTGCGCAGCCCAGCTCAAACATCGCCTCTTGGGGGAACTCTGCTCTCCCCTTTCTTCTCCCAGATGGAATGATGTGCCCCTTTTTGCTCTCATGGTATTTTTCCATACTTCTTGTTACATTTTTTGGCTACATGGACCAGAAGTGATGTAACCTCCAGCAAATATTAAATATTTGGTTTAGCTTGCGTGATGGTTTGTGTGTATATAAATGTGTGTGTGTGTGTGTGAGAGAGAGAGAGAAGAGAGATGTTTATTTTACATTAAGAAAAAAACAGATTTCCAGTTTCTCCTGAAAAACCAGAAGATCAGGCCAGCCTGAGCCTTTATTTCCTTCTAACTTCCATCCGCTGTAGCATATCCACCTGTGCTCCTTTTGATGGGTATGTGGTACCCTGTTTGCACCCCAGTCCCATCTTATGCTAGCCATCTCCTCCCTTAAGTACCTCCACAGCCCTGTGACATGTTGGCGTTAAGCCCTGAACCTCGATCATGTCTCTCATACGTCCTGGGCCACTCCCACTGACAAACACTCTTCCTCCTTGTCCCTATAAACTCGTTAGATGTCCCAGAATTTCAATACATTGGCAAAGAGTAAATGAAGCAATGAAGTCAACAAAAAAATTATAAACGTCACAAATTCTTTTGCCAGATTATATTTTTCAATTTTTGTCTCGTAAAATACAGTCCCAGTCCTCATCTTCCCCTGACTCTGATTTTAGTTAGTTCCCTGTGGGTTAGGATGCCGTGTTGGAGTGCAGCAAGGAAGGTCACGGCGGGGCTGGGAACCCCTGGGTGTTCCAGAAGAGAGGGGTTAGGACTGCTACCTGGAGGAAGAGCGTTGCTGAAATTGTGATTAAAATAGCAGGTGACACAGATGAAAAAATATTCAGTTTTCAAATCAAAGAATGAGGGGGGCTACTAGAAAGTGGGGTTCCCACAGGGCAAGGTTATATAAGAAATACGTTTGGAACGGAATGGAATTGAGAATGCAATGTCAGGTGGGAACGTGCAGGTCAAAGTACAGCTCCCTAGTAAGGGATAAGAGGAGACAGCCTGTAGGAGGGGACAAGTAGATTACTGACTGAGGTGTGCCATCTCTGATCTGAACCGGGAAAGCCCCACCCCCACCCCATCCCCACCGTTGCAGGCCTGCTCCTTGGATTACACTTAAATCAATCAAAATCTTCATCAGAGGACTCTACCCAGAAAGTTGCCTTTACCCCTAGATGTGAGATGGCTCAGGGCCTGGCTCCGAGCCTGCAGAACAGTCCCCTCTATTTTACATGGGGGGTGCAGGACACCCAGCCCAGCCAAGGACATCTCAAACATGAAAAATGGGGCTTTCCTGCCAATTCACTGAGCCCTAGAGCCCACTCTATCCCTCCTCCCTCTGCCCTAAAATAATGGTTGTCAGACCTGAGGAGGACAGAAAGGTCAAAGCAGCTGAAACACAAGCACACATCGGACTCACCTAGGGGACTTGGAAAACACTGATTCCCGGGCCCCCCAGCCAGGGGTTTCTGGACGCCGCTGGTGTGGGCTGGGGCCCAAGAATTTGCATTTCTAACCACTTCCCAAGAAAGGCCGGTGCTGCTGACCCCTGGGCCGCATTCTGAGAATCACTGCTATAAAGGAACATCCACTCCTGCTCATTACTAGAGCCTAGAGCCCAGAGGTGATGGGCCATTTTCCCGAGAGACAGTCAGTCCCTGGTGAGGTCTGTGCCCCTCCCACCCCGCCTGACCCTGTAAGCTCCTGGAGGACCTTCATCTGAACGTCACTGCACAGAGAAAGCGCTAACCAGTGATGGTTCACATGGATCAACACGTGTTGGCAAAGAAAGGGGTAACGTGCATCTATCTTGTCACCTTTCCCAAGGCAGCCCCAACTCCCAAACCACAGGTCTCCTGGGAATGGCGTCCTGCCGGTTAACACTACTCAGACTCAATTCTCCTTTCCAAGGACTTCCCCATTAATTCAATTCAAAACAATTCAAGATAATTAATGTAGCAATTCGATTCCCTGGTGAGATGACTCCCACAACCACTGAAGCAATAAAGGCTCAAACTTTAGTGTGAAAATTCCTGACTCAGTCTTCCAAGTCCTGATTCAATACATGCGGAAGGAGAGAGGGCTCCAGGAAAACTACATGTTAACCAACAACGCCCAGATGATTCTGAAGCAAATAAGTCTGTCCCTTCCTTGAGCAATATTCCAACAGATGCGTAAGGACTCAGTCATTCGGGTTCCCTCTCATTTCTTTCTCTTACGTCTATTTCAGGAGGAAGATGGCAAAAGCAACATTTCCATCAAGAGTCTGGCCAACTCAAGGTATTTTTCCCAACAGAGCCTCACTTCTCACCCCCAGAGCTGAAGTTGGGTTATTCTAGTCTCTCTAAGAGTAAATTATTCTAATTAAATTTAATATAACAACTCTTAATTAATGACAAGGGGTTGGTTAGAAATTGCATTCTGTTGCTAGTGACAGAATCTCAATGGCAGTGGCTTAAACACATCTGTTGTTTATTCTATCATATCAAAAAAATTAGGAAGTATCTGATCAAGGCTGGGGTTATGGGGCTGTGTAAATTCATCCGAAATCAAGGCGTCTCTCATCTTTTTGCTCAGGGTAACAAAACGGCTGCTGGAATTCAGCCATCATGTTTGTATTCCAGGCAGGAAAAGGGGGCGGGGTGAGGGAACAGGGATCCCTGCTCCCAGATGAGTCATTCTCCTTTTAAAAGTTTTCCTGGAAGCTCTAACCAGTAATTTCCCCTTACATATCACTGGCCACCCCTCGATGCAAGGGAAGCTCTTTAGTTCAGGGTAAGTAGCTCTTTAGTTCAGCACATTGCTGTTCCAGAGAATTTCAGGATTCTGTAATGAAGGAAGAGGGAAAGAAAGTTGGATGAGGTGATTGGAAGTTTCTGCCACAATCTGCTAGGTCCTGGGTGCGGTGAGGAGGGAGGAGACAGAGCTGTGTGACCTTTGTCTACTAGGGAGGACACACAGAACACACAAACAAGTCTAACTCGGACGAAAACTGCCACGTGTGCTAGGAGAGCTGCAGAGCAGGTGCCGCAAGACTTGTAGAAGGAGGACCTTTGAGCTGCTGCTTCATGTACAGGTAGAATTGCAACCCACAGGGATGGATGGCGAACAAAGCCACTCTGGGCAGACAACATATTTTGGGGAACAACTGGGCTCAATCAGAAGAATCTGAACAGAAGCAGCTTTCGGGGCTTGAAAGGTGTTTAGCAACCACTGATTCATGAGGTTCCTGACTTGGGATCCACACACAGCCTCGCTGTGTGGGCTGCAGGGGGCCCCTGCACTGCCTGAAATGCTATGCAAAAGTTTTAAGATACAGGTATATTGTACTTTTCTGGTGGAAGAGGCTCAGGATAATGCCTGTATTGTTCTTTCCAATTTTTCCCGAGAGCCCACCCCTTCCTCAACTTTTATCCCTTCACGCACAACCTCGCAACCAACACTCATTCCTCATTCCCCAACTCCCCACCCCACAAGCTCTACCCTGACCTGACTCATCGTGTTCCTCCACCTTGTAATTATTCCTTTCTGCTTCTCCTCTTCCCCCGAAATATAGCAAGATAGGTAGTGATTTCACCATCACTGGAAGTATTCAAATACAGGCTGCACAAACACGTAGGAGGGAAATTATAAAAGGGATACGAGTTGCAAGCAATGGAAGTGAAGCAGCACATCCCTCCCAAACAGAGAGTCTAGGATTCCCTTAGGCATGTGTGCCCTTTGGCTTTAATATTCTCCAGGAAGTCCTCCTTCCCTGTCCCCATCCACCTGGAGTGGATGCTAATACTTTCCTCCTGGAGTATACAAACGACATTAGCTATATGACCTGTTTTACAGTAGTTTCCCAGGAATTTTTTTTCTTAGGAATAGGTCTAATATCAAAAAACAGATTGTAATGAATGCAAGGACAAGAAGTTAGTCTTCCTCTCTTGTACCTTCAGTACAAGGGCTGTCCGGAAAGTGCCCAGCCATGCAATATGACTTTTTCCCGCACAGCCCTCGTATACCTTGTCCGGAGGATGGCCAACCACCCGGTGTGCCTAGGAGTTAGGAGTTTCCTGGGACATAGGCTATTTGGTGCTAGAAGAGGAGAAATCCTGAGTAAATTAGGATAAGTTAGTTGCCCAACTTACCCAAGAGGTGGCTTTGTTTTTTTAATATCTAACTATGGGTAGACTTTATTGTCGTTCACCAGTATTTTGGGTTCTCCTCTCCTGGACACACATTGCACTTCCCCAACCCATTGAAGTTGGGCATGACCACGTGACTTGCTTTGGCCAATGAAATGTGAGTGGACTTCATGGGTGTCACTTCTGAATGGGAGCATTTAAGACTCCATACACCATTCCTGGTGCACTCTCCTGTCTTGCCCTGGCAAACCCTGGAGCCATGGTGTTGAGATGGCTGCATCATAAGAGGATGTAGAATGTCTCTGTGAAGCAGATCCTGCTGCCTCCTGAGGCTGGACACGTAGTGTGAGCAAAACCTAGCTTCGCTTGTGTGAAGTCACTGAGACTTTTATGTTTTTCATTGTGGCAGCAAAACCTAACCTAACCTGACTGGTACAATCTCATTAGCAACATATTCAAGTGACTAAAACAAAGCAAAACAAAATAAAAAAGACAAAAATTCTTCAGAGTTTTTTTTCTCAGGCAAGAACCTCAAAGCACACAACAAAAAAGCCAAGTTGTGTGAAAGTGAGAAATCTGAGCCTGGCCTCCCACGGAGCTCATAGGAGCTGGAGGCAAGACCTCTTGGAAACAGTCTTGAAGAACAAGCCTTCCTAATTCCCACCCACCAGCCCAGGTTATTGATTTCAACTGTTGACGACACAAACTGAGATCAGTTTTAGAAAGTTCCGCTCTTCGGTGTTCAGATGGGAAAGTCTCTAAAAAGGGGAAACGACTGGTTCAGGATTATCCGGGGCGTTACTGGCTATGATCTATCTCCCCACGTATTTTGGCCCTTTTTGCCCTTTTTGATGGTTTTCTACCAAGTAACTCACAGTCATTATCTATTTCTTTGGGATTTCACATTGCTCATGGCTTGATGGTGCCAAAGCTAGTCTAGTCTCAAACAAGAGTTTAAAAACATTTTTAAAAAACTTTTTCTGGAGTTCCCTGGTGGTGTAGTGGCTTAAGGCTTTGGCGCTGGCGCTGTCAACACTGCGGCCTGGGTTCGAGTCCCAGCCAGGGAACTACCTACATACAAAAAAAAACAAACAAAAAAAACCTTTTTCTTATTACAATAGTAATTTCCTCATTACAATAGTAACGAGAATATACTTGTTTTTAATACAAAAAATGAAGAATGGTTTTAAAAATCCAAAATCTTACCTATCCAGAGGTAATCACTATTAATATATTTTTTATTTATTTATTTTAATTTATTTTTTTATTTTTTATTATATTTTTAAATATTGAATTTGTTATATATTAAACCATTTAAAACATTCATCCTCATCAATATTTTTACTTGGGTTCATGACATTCTATTTTTATGGCTAGTTCATAATTTATTTAACCCAGCTTTTTTTCTTGGCTATTTAGATTGTTTTGGTTTTTTGTTTTTGTTTCACTCATTGGTTGGTTTTGGTTTTTATTAAATCACAAGCACTGTTTCCATAAACATTGCTAATTTAAATAGATACTTTTTCTGCATTACCATCCTTTAGCAGTGGTTCTCAAATTTTAGCATGGGTCAGACTCACCAGGACAGCTTGTGAAGCTACCAACTCCTGAGCCCCATCCCCAGAGTTTAGGATGTGTAGGTCTGGGTGGGGTCTGAGAATTTGTATTTCTAAGTTCTCTGGTATTGCTGATTGCTGGGACCATACTTTGTGAACCACCATCCTACATTATTCTTCCTTCCGAGAACCTAATAATGTCACCTATGTCCTTAAGTTTGCTGTCTTGGAACTTGGTGCATTTGGTGTTATACTCTGGAAGTTCTTTTGTGGTCTCATATTCATGACTGTAAGTCCTTTTCATCAACACACCTTTCCAAGTGTCTCTGTACCTTGTATTAATATAATGTCCTAATTTATACACAGATATACATGAACACTGAATCTGCAAGTTAGGTGTCTTTCCGGCATTACCAGTCCTAGAAACCTCAGCAAATAACAAAGTGAGGGTAGATAAAAGTTCTTTTTCCCAGGCACTGACATTTTATGTCTCTTATTCCCACTGCATCTGACACACGAGGTTGCTGTGATGGATAACATCTACCCAAGATGGATAGAGCAGAACAGCACAGATGCTTGTGAGCCAGAAAGAGCTATTGACCCAGAAGTGGGGAGGCACTGCAATTAAACTTCGTGTGATTATGTATTTGTAAGGAAGTGTAAAGCTTAGGTTCTGGAGGTAAAACTGAATTCTATCTGGGCTCTGGTACCTACAGACTATGTGAGCTTAGACAAATCACTTCATGTCTCTGAGCCTCATTTTCTTCACCTGTAAAATGAAGGCAATACATTTTGGCAAGAAATAGAAATACTATGTGTGAAGTTGCTGGGACAGAAGCAGCCATCAATAAATGGCAGCTGTTGTGTTTAATTTTTATAAAAACCAATAACTTTTATTTATTTATTTATTTTCCCTGTCCTTTCCTCCGCGGAGGTCCGGGAAAAGCATCCACCGCTCATGGGGACCTTTTCCGCCCTGGCCGGATGTTCCTATCACTTACAGAGTCTGGTCACCTGCCTCGTTCCTATTATTTACAAAGATTCTGGTCACCTCCTCGAGCGGTGGCGCCGCGAGCCCCAAGGGCTTCGCTGAGGCCCTGCTCTTCGGGTATTTACGGCGCGCGGCCGCCGGCTCAGGCTCAAGTCTGCGCTTTCAGGTTCAGTTTCAGGGTCTCGCCGGCAGCCCTGGCTGGCGGGCGCGGAGAGGGCAGCGGGGCCCCGACGGCCGGATCCTCTGGGGGCCCCGGAGTTGGGAGGAGGCGTCCGGGAGCCCCCGGAGGACGATGGGCTGCGGACACAGCACGCTGAGCTGCTGCAAGCCCCCCAAAAAGGTAAAGGGCGCCGGCGGAGAAGTTTGCCTTCGGAAGGGAGGGGCGGCGTGGAGCCGCTCCGCCGCAGGGACCCTCAGCGCCGCGGGCTCCCTCCGGTGGACCGGGGCGCCAGGCGGAGGACTGGGAGAGGCCCGCACCGAGGGAGGCGGCGAGGGCTCGGCCGGGCGGCGCTCTTTCTCCAGCCCCGGGCTGAGCCGCACGGGCAGCGGAGTTCACAAACACGGCCCCTGGGCCCAGGAAGGGCAGCTAATTCCGGCTGCCAGGGTGGGGGAACTCTACTGCCTGCGGCAGGTGCCCGTTTCCTTCAGTCTGGCGCTGCTCGCTGTGTGGCCACGGACAAGTGACTTGACCTCTCTGGCCCTCCGGCTTTCTCACCGTTCCTCTCCAGGGCCGCTACTCGCAGAGTGGTCCACGGATTCACAGCATCCGCATCACGTGGGGCCTGTTAGAAATGCGGAATCTCAGGCTTTGCTAAAACAGAACCTGTCTTTTAATAAGACGCTCAGGTGATTACAGTAAGCTTTAAAGTTCGAGAAGTGCTGCCCCCAGGCTGGTGCAAGTGGGCTGTTCTGGGGAGAGTCTGGGAGGGGCCCAAAAGGGAGGAGATCGATAGCTTGCTGCCCTTCCCTCCCTTCCCGTCCCTCCCGCAAGGGGCCTCGAGCTGGGTTAGGGCCCAGGAGACGCTACTCGGGTTTCTTGCAGTGGGACCAGCTGCCCCTTGGGGTCTGACAAGCCCAGAAGGTTCAGAGCCTGGAGCCTGAAGGACAGCCTCCTGAAGCACAGAGCCGGAGGGGAGGACGCTCAAGTCCTGGGCCTTTCTCCTACTACCGCCTGCCTTCCAGCCAGGTGGGAATAGGTGGTCCCACTAACTTGATCATCCTTTCCCTGGATCAGATTGTGAGAATATCCCATCATTTATCATTGAACTGGAGCCTCTCTCTGCCCCTGCTTTGCCTGTGCCAGAGCACAAGCTTTTCTCCCTTTTGGGTATTCAGACCTGTCCCCAACCTGGATGGTCCTAGGCCCTGCCCTTGGGCCTCATCCCAGAAGATGACTTTTGGCTCAAGTGGAATGTCGGCCTCACACTTTCTCTGCTCCTCCTTTATCCTCAGTCCAAAATACATCACCGAGCTCTGACTCAGAAACCTTCATGTTTCCCTGGTTCCAACAGGGAAACTGAGTCTTGCCGCCTCCAGTGGAAGCAGAGGGCTGCCTGACGGGGTGATGGGCAGATAAACGTGAGCCCGGCTTGAGACTTGTAACGGAGCTGGTGATTGGTTGGTCAGCAATCCTCCACTTAGGTCCTGGCTCTACTGCAAACATGCTGTGTGATCCCAAGGAAGCCCTTACCACTCTCTGGGCCTCAGTTTCTCCCTCAGTCTAGAGAGGAAGGGCGGTGGACAGGATGACTTGTAACATTCTGGGAGTCTGTGCTCTCTGCACCTGTGTCAGCCTTTCTGTCTGCAAAGTGGGCCTACAGCGAACTGCAGCTCGGAAGTGGTGGGAGGAGCCTGGGGGAGGAGGGGCTCCCTACTAGGCCTGGCCTTTCACAGGCTAAAGAGGAGATTGTGGTGAGCATGGGTTCCCCAGCCTCCTGGCCCTTCTGAGAGCCTTACTAGCCATCTGTCTGTCCCTGGCACAGGCTGAACTGGACTCCCATCCCAAACTGAAGGGCAAGTAAAGTTGGCACAGACTATCTGAGTGAGTGGGCAGGGGCCTTGGCTGCACCTGGGATGAAGCACCCAGTGTACAAATGGAGGTTAAGGCCTGGAGAAGGGAAGGGTCTTGACTGATGTCACAGAGCAACTGAGAGTAGAACCCCAGTATGCAGTCCCCTGGTCCGGTGTTCTTTGTCTCTACCCCCACCCTGTACTTCTGGTGGCTTAGCCCTTTGCCACGAAAGTCTTCACCCTGTTGCCTCAGAGCAGGCTGGCCTGTCTTCCCTGTCCCAGCAATGCCGGAGCCCTGCCCCTCTGCAACAGTTTGTCTAAAGTTCAAGCCTGCTTCATGTTCATGCTCAATTTCTCATCCAGGTGCCAACCCTGGAGGCAACTGGGGTTGGCACCTGGATGTCCAACAGGCTTCCAGTCCCCTGGGGGAGAAGGGTCTCTGAGGATGGGATGAACAGAAATGAGCTCAGCCTCTAGGGAGTGGGGATGGGACAACACTGACTCGAGCAGAGTGTTAGTGTACAGCCTACTTGCACATCCTGCTGAGTGCACAAAAGCCCTGGAATCGAGGCTGTGTTGCAGCATCTTCCCCACTTTACAGGGAAGGAAACAGAGGTTTAGGGAGGGGTGATGTGTCCAAAGTCACAGATCCAGCGGGTGGCAACGCTGGGCAGCTGCACCTGGTTTTCTGCATGCCCCACCCAGTGCTCATTGCCTGGTGCAGAGCACAGAGCAGGAGCTCCGTAAACATCTGAGTGAGTGAATGAGGACCAAGTCAGAGCCAGGCTAGGGCTCAGCCACAGTGCAACAGGAGATACAGGAAGGCTTTTGGATTGGCTGAGTGAGAGGCCTTGACTGAGCGTCGAAGGTTTGGTAGGAGTTACACAGCCCAGGTGGAGAGAACAGCCTGAAAGGAGGCTGCGCCAGTGCGAGTTCAGCATGATGGGGCTCGCTGTGGGGAACGGGGGTGGCAGGCAACAGGGAACCTGGCTCAGCACTGCTCCCGAAGCCGGGCCTCAGGCAGCAGGTTCTCTGTGCGTCCGCCTTTCAGCAGCCCTTTAGGATCACGTCCAGGTGGCAGGCCCGATGGGGGAGTGGGGCGGGAGATGCAGACATGAGTGACATGGGCATAAGTAATCCTGAAACAGCCAGAGACACTAAGGGCATGGGTTTCAGCAATGGGTTCACACATCCGTTTATTAACTTGGTGCACAAGGCTCTGGGCTAGATGCTGCTTCAGTCCCGACTCCATCACAGATCCAGTAAGTGACCGTGGACTTGGCTTCTCCACGCCTCAGTTTCCTCATCTATAAGATAGGCATGGTATCAGTTCCTGGGTCATAGGGTTGTTCTAAAGATTGAAAGAATGTGTGTAATAGAGTCCCTGATATGCTGACTGGCATGTGGTATGCCCTCGATAAGAGGAAATGTGGGTAATGGCATAAGGGAGACATAGTTATTCTTCAAGGATGTCACTGCCTGGATGGTACCCAAGGAAAGCAAACAGGGAGCCAAGGGGACAGTAACATCCTTGGAAGGCTGTTGCGGTTGTGGGGATGGAGCCTGAAGCCTGGCCACTGCCTTTGAGCCTCTGAAGTATTGTCAAGGGGCTTGAGGAGTGGCCTTGTTCTCTGTTGTCCCAGGAGGCACAACTGTGGCCAGTGAGGGGACACCAAAGGGAGCCAGATTCCACTTCTCATGAGGAAGAAGGGTAGTGAGTTCCCCATCTCTAGAGGAGTTCAAGCAGAGGTCAAATGGCATTTTGGCAAGAATAGAAGAGGGCATGCAAGCCTAAGATAGCAGACAGTTAGGCTTCCGCTTAGGGAATGTAATTATTCTGGTTATTATAATATTTGAGACAAAATTTCAACATTTAGAGAAGTATGAAGAAACTTAAAACTTAAAAACTGCTTTCAGTCCCACCATTAAGAGGTAGACTCCATGCACATTGCAGTGTCATTCCTTCAACTATTTTTTCTACTATATAGTATACAGGAGTGTGACTATTTTTATAAAATTGGGACTATTAATATCTTTTATATTCTAGTCACTTAATGTTTTGCTGGGGGCATTCTCCCATGTTAAGCAGTCCATGGAAGCATGCTTTTTAATGGCCACCTAATGTTCTGTCGCTGTCCCGTGCTTATTTAACCAGTTTGGACACTTGGGTGCTCTTGTCTCCCACTTCTACCCTCATTATTTGTGAGCACCCTTGTCCTCGTGTGTCATCGTAGACTGTTTGCTGGAGTGAATGGGCCATAGGAGGGGCGGGGGCCCTGACACCTGCCCAGGAGGAACAGGGCAAACCGGACTCTTAAACTCAGCTTGCTGAGGGAGGGACAGTGAGGTGTGAGAGAAAGCCACCCGTGCCGGACACTGAGCCCATTGCCCCAAGCATGGCGGGGACCCTGGCACGGATGTGGCCTCTGAGCTAGGGATGTTTGCGCCCCACCCCCCCATCGTCCCAGCTAAAGCCAGTACAGGCTTTCACACACTCCGAAGCCTTGTGAGTGTGAACCAGGTTTCTGTGTTATAAAGGGACGTAGACACACTGTGACCTAAAACCCATTAGGAAAATTCCCAGTCGTCCTCACCTTGGAGACACAACCTTTGGTAACACCTTTTCTGCACATGTACGTGTTGTTGTGGTGGTTGTTGTGGTGGTGGTTTTTGGTGGCTCCCCGGCTGGGAATCGAACCCAGGCCGTGGCGTCGAGAGCACCGAAGCCTTAGCCACTGCACCACCAGGGAACCCCTCATGTACATATTTTTAATGTTGTTCCTTTCCCTTGTAGTTGAATTCCCGGCTGGGTAGTATAGGGCCCCTTGAGCACCCGATATGCCCCTCGCCGCCTGAGGCCTTCACCTTTGTCTCAGTTGGGTGCTGAGTTTGGGAACCGTCCTTCACGAAGCAGGCAAGTCAATATGGCGACGCGCTTGGTAGGAAGGGCTGCCACCTGCCTCCTCGATAAACGGAAGTCTGAAACCTGCCTGGAAAAGGTGGCTAAGGGGTTCAGTATAACACTCATGAGTGGTCATGTTCAGAAAATCAGCTTGGAAAATGTAGGGGACCCCCACACACACCCCAGTAAAAGGAAGAGTCTGCCGGATGGCCCGAGTGCTGGCTCTGACGTCTTGGGGTGCGCTTGGGTTTCCACTCCTGTACTTGCCCTCTCAGCATCCTCTACCCTCAGAGCACTGGGAGCCTTCCCAGGTC
Organism: Lyroderma lyra; assembly: GCA_004026885.1. Lineage (NCBI taxonomy): Eukaryota > Metazoa > Chordata > Mammalia > Chiroptera > Megadermatidae > Lyroderma > Lyroderma lyra. The sequence continues at coordinate 84,563 of PVJL010005032.1, forward strand.
ACCTGGGGGGACAGGGCAGCAGGGAGCAAGACTGACAGGTGAGAAGAGGGGGAGCTCCTGTGACTCCACCGTGGGCGGAGAAAAGAAAAGGAACAAGAGAAAATCCATCCATCTTTAGCATAAATTGATCTGAATCTGTCCATTACCTGAAGACGAGCCATTCTGCTTCTCTCACCAGGTGAATTGTAATCCCTAAAAATCATTTATCTTGTGTCCCTTTATTGTCAAACCTGAATCTTCCAAAACATCTAGGCTAGATGCCTTACAATACATGAAGCGTCCACCCCCGTCCATGCCTCCCCCCAAGACAAGCGATGTACAAAATGACCTACTTCCAGTATTCCTTCCCCCAGTGGTGGAGTGCTTTTTCACTGTCTATGAACTTCACCATTTCTCTGCTGCCCAGGCAACCCCGCCCCCTCCTTAAGGAACTAACCCTGACATCAGTAAAGTTATCTATGCCCGGCTGAATAGTGTCCCTTCAAAATTCATGTACACCCAGAACCTATGAATGTGACCTTATTTGAAATAAGATTTTTGCAGATAGAATTCTGCAGTGAAGATGAGGTCATACTGCATTATGGTGGGCCCTAATCCAATGACAGGTGTCCTTATAAGAAGAGAGACATTTGGACGTGGATACACAGGGAGAAGGCCATGTGATAACAGAAGCAGAGATCGGAGCGCTGTGTCGACACACCGAGGAGCATCAAGGATCACGGGCCACCACCGGAAGCTAGGAAGCAGGCATGGGACAGATTCTCCCACAGAACCTCCGGAAGGAACCAACCCCGCCATTACCTCAATTTTGGACTTCTAGCCTTCAGAACTGTGAGAGAATACATGTCTGTTGTTTTACGTCACCAACTTTGTGATAATTTGTCATGGCAGCCCTAGGTCACTTATGAATCTTAAGGTTAATTGCTCCCCATCCTCTCACGCCCCACCCCCCACCTTGCCACCAGTCAAAATGAGCACAAGAACCCAATACTTCCCCTTTGGAATTATGGTTTAGCAGCAGAGTAGGGAGTGTTGCAAACAGGGAGATGCTCAGACAAGGCTCAAATGCTGTGGGACACCAGCTGCAGCATGCACAGAGGGAAGAGCACTGGACTGGGAGTCAGGAGTGGTCCCCATGTCTGCCCCGCTCAGTAACTTGCTGTGTGATCTCAAATAAGGATGCTCTCTCTGGGCCTTGATTTCTCATCTGTCAGATGACTGCCTTGGCTGATTTGTGGTTCCAAGAGAGGTATGTGTATTTTTTCTCGTGTCGCTATACACAGGTTAAACTTGAATATGCTATTGTTTTGAAGTTTTTAAGAATTAGGGTAAAACTAAAGCTCCCGCTCTCTGACCACAACAATTTTAGTCCTTTCTCTAGAGATGATGACGGCCATCTATTTGTACTTTTCTAGGCAAGTTTTCCTGTGCCAATAGAAATAGTTTATTTTGTATATTGTTGTTCTACCAAGTACCTTTCCATCTTTGTACGTAAAGATCTGCTTCATGATTTTTAAAACATCTGAGTGACGTAGCGTTATGCAGCTCAGTGTCTCAGCGTATGGGGTTACGCTGAGTAACTCGGTGCTCTGTTATTGACAGGAGACTCGTCACCAGTGTTTCCCTTTTGCAAACAACCCTGCCCTCGGCACCCTGTCAGTCAGTGCCTCACTGATGGGTGCCTCTCTGCCGGCAGTGCACTTGAGGGTGATGAACACACAGCACGTAACCTGGGAGGTAGCTGCTGAGCTCTCTGTCATCCTCTGCTCCAGGCCCCCCTTTTCCTGCCGTCCTCAGGGAGGCTGCAGGACAGAGCGTGGTGGGAAAGGCTCAGGACCCCACCTCTTGAGCAAGGCCCCTTCTCTCCTGTCCACCGAAGAAGCCCTCTTCTAACACCACTACAACTGAGCTTGTCAGCACTGCCCAGAGCTGATGAGCACAGGACTGACAGAGGATGAGGTGTCATAATGACCTCACCCTGCCCCTTCCTCTACAGCCAGGGCATGTCCAAACCAGAAGGGCTCTGACCTATCCCATTGCCCAACTCCATGTCACAGAAAGGAGGAAACAGAAGCCCAGAGAGGGAGGGTACACCCCTGAGGTCACACAGTGAACAAAGGGCTAGCCACGGCCTCAATTCTGGCCTCGCACTGGGGAGTTTGCCATTGGGTCGGGGAGACAGGTGGGTATTTGGCAGTGCATCTGGGCCCTCCTGGCCACTGACACCCTTTTCTGTCCTGCTCCTTCAGAATCCCTCTGCCTGCCAGGCTGACCCCAATGTCAGACATGGTGCTGAGTACTTCTGTCAGCTCCGGGACCTCTAAGGTGATCCGGGACTAGCAGGCACCCTGGGACTCTGACAGGGGACAGGGGAAGGTGGGCTCAGGGAGGCAGAGAAGTACATGGTCTGTTGGAGAGCCTTTGTCTAGGCCTCAGCCTCTCCGACGGTGAAGGAGGCCTGAGAGGCCTGCTCCGCTGCCCGGCCTGGTCTGTCTTAGCAGGTGCTTAAGAGGGAAGTGGTTCCATCCTCCCCCAAGGTCCCTTTCATCAGATCGTCAGGCAGGGGCAGTGGAGACCACATCCGCCCCTGATTTGGGGTCCTCTGGGGGCACTACAGGTGTTCAGGTGGTGCCCCAGCACAGTGCGCCTTCCTTTGTCGGTTGTACAGCCATGTTGCCCGCTCCCCCAGGCAGGCAGTGGGTCATACTAATGTCACGTGAGTGGGTCGAACTAAACCTTAAGTATCCCTGGCAATGTGAACGTGAAATCACATTCAGGCATTACTTTGGCAAAATCCTTGTGCCCATCTTAGAGACTGGGGAAGCGGAGGCCTGTGTTTATGGTGTTCTTCCATCTGAGCGTTGGTAATTCGGGTGTGAAGGCTAGCATTTCTCAACAGCCCTGAACTTTTAGGCCCTGCCTTTCCTCCACCCCAGGCCCCAGAGGGGGCCCCTGGGGCCTCCGCCCCCACCTCCTTCCTGCCTCCACCCTCAGCCAATGGGCTCTGGCTGTGGTTGTTCAGATCCTGAAACTAGTGGGGCCAGCGCCCCACCCACGCTGAGTCCAGACACCGGAAAGGCAGCTCTGATACTGCAGAGGGGTGTGACCTGAGTCCCTCCAGGCTCGGAATCACCCATCCCCTCAACCTCAGGCTGCTTAGATCAGCCTAGTACATGCACTGAGGAAACGGAAAGGACTCCAGGCTCAGCCCTGAATCTGGGTTCGCATCAGGGCTCTGCTTCCCTGCTTTGTGGCCTTTGACAAGTGACTGCCCATCCCACCTCTGGGCTTCCGTTTTTTCCCATCTGAAAATAGGAGGCAGGGATTGGAATAAACTGTCTCCAGGGTCCCTTCAACCCTGTCTTCAGACTCCCAGTAAGCCTTCCTTAGCCAAGGTGGGTGACAGAAAACTGTGGCCCAAGGGAAGCCAGGGCTGCGATTTATGGGGACAGGAAAAGAACTCTTAAGGGGCCTTTGATTACTGAATTCTCGGAGTTAAGCAGGAATGCTGAGGACCTAAATCAAAGCACTCCATCAGAAATACACAAAGCCTTGAAGGGCCACGGAAAGGATGATGGTCCCTAAAGCGAGGTTAGACCAGCCATCTTCAGGGCTTCCATCCAGGTCAGACTCCCAAAGTGAGGAAGAGCTGGGCAGCTTCTATCGGGGTGGCTGCTGCCTTACTTCCCTGGTGAGGTTCAGAATTGAGGGAAGTTGAGTTTATCCCAGAGGCTTTCGTATGGGACTATGGAAATTCACCCAAAGTACTGCAGTCGGAATAACAGTCCACAGAGCCTCAGGGCTCTGTTAAGGTTGGTGGGTTTTGCATATCCCATGTACTGGCTAAATATTTCATGCTTACTGAAGGTCTTTACTTGCTGAACATCAGGGTACCTTACAGAATTTTAAACTACTGCAGCTGAGGGTCCTCTGAGCTCACCCAGTTCAACCTGCAAAATGAAGTTTGCTGCTTCTTGCATGCTATCAGTGACGGAGAGCTCACTACCGCCACCACACCACTCCCTCCAAAAAGGCAGCCTACCTCTGTTTGAGTGGTTCGGAAATTCTCCCTCATGTTGAACCAAAACTTGATGAAACTTCTAGTCCTTAACTACAGCCCTGCCCTGCAGAGCTGTGGACCAGACACTAGCAGCTTCTGCAGTTCTTCAGAGATGTGAAAATGGTGGCCAGGTTGTCTCGCCTGCTCCTGAGGCTGGACCAACTGTTGTTCCATTAAGAGCCCTCCTATAATTTGGTTTTAAGTTTCCTTCCACATCCTGTCAATTCCTTTTTGATACACTCCAGTTTGTCAGTTTACCCTCCAAAATGCAAATATATGCTAAGGGGTCTCATAGGGCCCTATCTGAGCTTGTCTAGCTTCCCCGTAGCCCCCTACTCTCCCCCAACTCTCTGTGTGACTTTGGCAGCCACGTCCCACTGCAGACCAGGTTTTCTTCAGGTCAAACCCAGAGCAGGGCTCTGGTCTGCCTCACGGCAAGGAGCTGGGCCCCACAACTGTACATATTACCAAGATACAGGGGTCCTGTTTCCAGTCTTCTTAGTTGAAGGGCTGCCTTGGAGTTCAGGACTCGGGAATCCATCTGTTCCAACCCTGACCCATCACAGATAGAGAGGCTGAGGTCCAGAGAGGGGAAGGGACTTCCCCAAAATCACATGGAAAACATGGGACCCGGGTCTCCTGGCCTCTCCCCAGTCCTGGGTTCTCCCTGCCTCCTGTGCTGCCAGCTGCCACCTCTGTAGCTTTCTTCTCCCAAGTTTCCATTGTCTCAGGCAGCTGTCATTCCTCTTCCAGGGCTCAATCTGGGTGACCCACCCCAGCCCTAGGCCTCCCCAGCCTCTACTTTTGGAAGGGGAAATTCCTGTGTCTCCCTCCCAGCCCTTGTCCTCTCCCACTGCAGGCTGAGCTCTGCTCCATGACCTCTGGGGAGGAAGCGGCCAGGGCCCAACCTGGGGACTTTCCACGCAGTGCCTGCTTACTAACTCCTAGTCAGTTCTGGGCAATGCGTCCGCAGGCGTTTGTGAGCATCAGAATCACCTAAAGATTGCACACACACTAGCTTCGGATTCTGTAGGTCTGGAAATGGGCCTGGGGAGTTGTGTTAAGCGAGCACTCCATGTGGTTCTATTAATACTACAGCAGGCCCATGAGCCACATTCCTCCAAATACTGCATCCTAACAGATACTGGGGCAATCCACAGTGGATTTCATAAATGGTCCCTGTCCTCAAGGAGCCCCGTGGTCTAGCAGGAGAAACACAGGTAACAGGCATGTCCTCACATGCATGTCTGAATAGGCCTTGGAAATTTGAGCTATTAAGAACTAACTCAGCTTGGGAGAGACTGAGGAGAAATGGTATATGAACTGAGCCTGAAGGCCTGAGAAATAGTTCACTGTACAGGCACACCTCATTTTATTGCACAGATGTTGCGTTTTTCACAAATGAAAGGCAAGAGCCCCCACCAGCCAAAAGATGACAACTCGCTCTATTGTGGTGGTCTGGCACCCAGCCCACAATATCTCCGAGGTATCCCGGTATGTCTTGTGGGGATGCTTTTGAGGAGCTTGGGATGGTCCTGAACACAAGTGTGTGTGTGCTGGAGCCAGGAGCACAGTAGGCTCTTTTGGTTTGGTTTTGACCTAGCTAATGTGCCAACATTTTTTAAAAAGTGGTATTACTCCACGTCGAGTGAAACTGACCTTCTTGTGTGCTATTGGTGAGTTGATTGGTAAAGTTTTTCTGGAAGGTAGAACCAGTAATATTAGATGTGTAAAAAAGTCTTATACATCAGAATGTTAACCAAAGCATAATTTGGAAACTAAAAAAAAAAAATGGAAATAATATAAATATTCAATGGTAGATTACTGATTAAATGATTAAATTCATCCATTAAGATGTAATTCTTGAGTCATTAAAATTAGTATTTTTATGGAATATTTAATTCCATGTAGTAAATGCTCATAATATATTCGAAAAAGTAAAATATAAGGAAGTATATGTAATATTCCATTAAGTATATATTACTACTACTATTATTGGAAAATGATATCTATGAATATTTAAATATTAAGAAAATATTCAATTCCCAGCCAGGGAACCACAAAAAAAATTTTTTTTTAAGAAAATATGCTCCATAATATATAAAGGATTTGTAGAATTCAATAGCAACAGCAACCAAAAACCTGATTAAAAAATGAGCAGAGGATCTCAATAGGCCATTTTTCCAAAGAAGACATATATATAGATGACCAACAGGCACTTGAAAAGATTTTCAACATTGCTACTTACTAAGGAAACGCAAATCAAAACCACAATGAGAGAGATCACCTGCCTGTTAGAATGGTTGTTATCACAAAGATAAGAAATAACCAGTGTTGAGTACGATGTTGTGCTTTGTTGGTGGGATTGTAAATTTTTGCAGTCACAATGGAAAACAGTATGGAAATTCCTCAAAACATTAAGACTAGAACTACCAAATGATGCAGTTATTCTACTTCTGGGTATTTATTCGAAGAATACAAAAACACTAATTTGAAAAGCTATCTGTAATAACCTGGAAGGACTTCAAGGTGTTGTGATAAGTGAAATAAGTCAGAGAAAGACACATGCCATATGATTTCACTTATATATGGAATCTAAAAAACAAAACCAATCAAAAACAAACTCATGGATAAAGAGAACACACTGGTGGTTCCCACAGGAGGGGTTGGGGGAGGGTGAAATGGTTGCAGGGGTCCGTTGTACGGTGCTGGATGGACACTAGACTTACAGGGGTGATCACTTTGTAGCGTGGGTATACAAATAGCGAATTTTGCTGGTGTATACCTGAAATGGTGTGTCATAGACCAATTTTACCTCAATTAAAAACAAATGGGGATGGGGAAGAGGATGGTAGACTGAGGACAGGCTGTGACGAGCCTTGAATGTTATTCTGAAGGAGGGATCCTCGGGGTGGTTTTGTCGGATCTAGGGACTCAAGTGCAGACCACATCCTGCCTGTGGTCTGGAAGTTGTCAGTGGAGAGTGTTTCAGTTTTCTATCGTTGTTCTTTGGGAGAAGACAAGTTTTCCTGAGCTTCGTGATCTGATTTCAGGCGATCTAAGGCCGATGGCAGCCTAAGAGATCTACCAAAGCACTGTGGAAGCTTTGATCTTGCCATGCTTTTCAAGCATAGAGTAATAAACTCATGCATTGCTTGAGCTCTCAGACTACGCCAGACATTATACATGCATAATCTCCTCTAATCCTTAAAACAAGCTCAGGAGGAAACCCAGGCTTGGAGAGGTCATGCAGGCACACCATGTTGGATTTAGGATTTGAATCCAGATGTGGGTGACACAGAGTTCCTGGTCAGTTGCTCCAGTCTCCAATGTCCTGAGTGCCATGTGTTAAACTAAGGCCTCCTGGCCTCCACTTCACAAAGGAGGACACAGGATCCCAGAGGAGGGGAGGGATGGGTCCAAGTTCACTGAAGAGCCGTGACTGGAATCGAGGAATTCTTACTCCCTTAGAAACCTTGCCCAGACTAGTGTACCCAGTGGTGGCAACAGGGATGAGACAACCATGTGTGTTTATGTCCCTCTTTCCTCCAGCCCCGGGTGGAGAGGCTGGCTCCTGTCACTTCCCCAGATTCCTGTGTTGACAGCTTTTCTGGCTCGCGCGGCTCCCTCTCACCTGAGTCTTCAAACCGTGAATGGAGGACTCGGGTGTCAGGCGCACCCCACCACTGAGCAGATTTGGGGCACCAGGACCTGGGGGAGGCACCATGCCTCTCTCCGTTTGCCAACACTGTGCCAGGCTCTGTGCTGGGCTCTGGGGGGCAGGAGCAGAATGTTCTTAACTTATCTTTGCTCCCCAACCAAAGTATGCTTTCTAGCAGCATTTCAGCTGTTCCCGAGTTCATGAAATTATTAATAATTCGTATGCTAATAATTACTGTTTTAAATCTGTTAAAGTTTTACAGTGACACTTCACAGTCGAACATTTTCATATCCTTTCTGTAGACTGGCTTATTTTTTTAAGTGTTTCTCGAAATGGGGTCGAGAGTGTCTTTTCTTTTTTCTTTTTTAAGAACATCTTGGGACATGTTCAAAGGGGCTTAAATTTCTTTTCCATCCCAAATTCTGGTCCAGCGCCAGACCTCGGCCAAATTTTCCCCTATCTGGGGTGAAGCAAGAAAGTTAAAGTTGCGTGAGGGCGTGTGTAACATCGAATATGACTGTCATTCCCTTCTTCTGGAAGGGCTAGAGCTTTCCTTACTGGATTTGGAAGGTTAAAATGTCCTCTGTTCTATGAAATGAGAGTGATAGTCTGCACATAAATATTTCAGGCCTTACCTGTCCACCCATGTCAACTCTCCTATGAATAAAATACTACCCCTTTATGAACCCGAAAATCTGCCAGCTACCAGAATTACTCTGTGATCAGAGAAAGCCCCTTGCATCAGTTCTCTCCCAGAATCAGATTCAAGGTTGGTTAAAGCACCCACTAGGTGTGGCTCAAATTCAGACTCTGCCAGTCAACCTACTTTGAGAGTCCTCAAGTCCTAACCTGCCTCAGTCTTCTCATCTTTAAGTTGGAGGTATTCCCATTTCCCAGGGTCATTCTGAAGATAGTGTAGATATGACAGCATAGTGCCCGGGGCACCCCGATTATGGTGTCTCAGCCCATCTGACAAGGTAAGTGCTTCTGCCTCCTTATAGCAGAGGAAACAGTCCAGAAGTCTGGACTTCTGATGCTCTGCCCCCAGCACCACAGAACTCTAAGGGGAACTTGGCTGGACGTCGTGGTAGTGACAGCCCCTGAGGAAAAAGGGAGTTGTCTCTGAATGGGGGATTAGGACATTTAGGGGACCTCAAGGCCCTAACTGGAGTGAAGGTAAAAGTAAGGTCTGGGAAAAGGAAGAAGCAAGCTCCATGGAGGGCCCCATGGTTGGTGGCAGGAGCCAAACCACAAGAATCCCAGGAGAGGTCATCAGCCTCTTTGCTGAGGGTTTCCCTGGTCATAATGGGAAATCCTGCTCGGGGAAGCCCTTCCCCGCAGAGGAAGTGCTGCCTGGGGATGGGGTCGGAGGCACCCTGTGTGGACTGGGCACAGGGTGGGGTCCGGCACAACCAGAAGTCCTGTCTCACCTGTGGAAGACTCCTACCTTAGCCTCCATCTTCACACTGACCTCCCACCCTCTGCCTCTACCTCATGGTTGTATCATTTCTTCCAGAGACGCCAAGAACCAGGTCAGCCACCCAGACCAGAGCCCCAGGAACTAGGTCCCCTCAATGGGGACACAGGTGAGTAGCCTGCTCTATAAATGCCTTCCCTGACATCCATGAGGTTTTCTACTTTAGAGTCAACAAAGGTGACATAGCTACTTAATTATCTCATGAAATCTTGGCTAAGTTACATTAATAGGAGTATCATGTCTAAAATCAAGGAGGAGATAGTCCTGACTGGTTCTTCCCTGTTCTGAGTTGTTGACCCCACACCTGGATTGCTGAGTTTATTTCTGGAAAGTACATTTTCAGAGGAATCCAGAAAAATTGGAAGGAGTACAGTGAAAGAAAATCAGGCCCATGAGGGATCTGAAAACCAGGTCCTGTAAAGAGCAGTTAAAGCAACAGAGGATGTTTTACCTGGAAAGAAGATGTTACAGTAAAATAGCACCTCTCTCCAAGTGTCTGAAGTGCCCTCACGGAAAACAAAGATAAGCCTTGTATTGTGTGACCCGGAGGTCAGAACTAGGGCCTCAAGGTAGCAGCAACAAGCAGGCAGAATTCAGTTCAGTTTCAAAGGATTTTTTGTGTGGTGGTTGGCTTAAAACCATCATGCTGCATAGTAATAGAATGCACTCTCCATCTCTGAAAGTGTTTAATTACAGCCTGGAGGCTGTCAGGGATATTGTAGATGACGTTCAAGTACCAGATAAACAATTAGACCAGAATTCAGAGGTTCTCCATTCTGACTTCAAAGATACAGATCCTGGGCCTCACCATAGACCAATGAACCAAGAATCTCTGGGAGTTGGGCTAACGAATCTACACTGTTAGTGATGGTGTATCTTTTGAATAATCTTCTCTCCAGCCCAAACCAGTCTGGTAATGGTCTTATGGACCAACATTTGGGACCCTGAGCCAAATGATCCGTGAGAGTGTGGGGATCTCCGATCTTGACCTCTGCCATCCGCCAGAACCCAGGGTGCTGACTCGCTCCTCCTCTACCCTGATAGACTGACCACAGTGTTGGCTTCTCACTTAGCAGCCCCTGTCCCCACATTTCTCATCACACCCTTCTCCAGACCCTGCCGATGGAGGTCTGTGATCATAATGCTCACATTGCACAAGTTGTGTAACTTCCCTGTCCCTCAGTTTCCTCATCTGTAAAATGGGAATAATCATGGTACCCACCCCATTGGGTGGTTGTGAGGATTGAATAATACCTATGAGTCACTTGGAACAGAGCTAGGCACGATCATGGGCATGCTAACTCTCAGTATTCCTTACCTGCTGTTATTACTTCTATTGCCGTTGTTTTCTGATTTAATCATCATTATAGCCCCATGAGGAAGATATATTATTGTCCTGGTTTCACATATTGAGGCATAGAGGGGATGGGTCACTGCCTTAGGTCATACCCTCAGTCTAAGCATTGGCAAGGCCTGTTTTGAAGTTCCCCTAAGAAGAGCCAGACTTCCTGTTTGCATCTCTTTCCTGCTCATAGTCAATGAGGGTTCGTGCACTCAGACACTCATAGGCCCCAGCAGGTAAAGCACATGATGAAGTGTCCCCTAACACACACCTCAGTAAGGAGAGCTGAGGACTGGTGAATGGCAGAGCCACACCCTGCACGGAGCGGGAGGCAAGGGCAGTGCGCATTCTGTGTCTTCTTCAAGAAAAGCCGGAAATCTCATGGATGGACCCTGAGACCATCATGCAAAGCAAAATAAGCCAGACAGAAAAAAAACCAAGGGCCATGTGACTTCACTCATTTGTGGAACACAAAGCTGAAAGCAACAAAGAAGCAAAAACTCATGGACACAATCAAAAGTTTAGTGGTTGGTGGTTACCTGAGGGTGTGGGGGGAGGGGGAGGAGAGAGAAGGGACAGGGTCTCAAATATACAGTGATGGAAAGAGAGCTGACTCTGGGTGATGAACCCATAGCACAACCCATAGACAATATATTGTAGAACTGTACACCTGGAGCCTATGTAATTTTTACTAACCAATGTCAATCCAATAAATTTAACAATTTAAAAAAATTGGAAATCTGTATTAAGTAAAAGCTGCCCAGTCAATAGTATCAGCAACTGATTATTTTTTTAATTTAGATATTAGGTGGGGCAAATAGGACATCTTTACAGGCTGAATCTGTCCTGTGAGTCCCTGGCTCTGCTATAAATCCCGGGGACAAAATAAGACCTCTGGCTCCTGCACTGAAGGGATGTCTGCCAAGCCAGAGAGATCTGGGAGCTGCCTCTGGAGGTTGGTCCCCAACTGAAACCACTCCTGAAGTGGACATCAGGGCTCTCACCCCTCAGCCCTAGCCTCCCATGCTCTCTGCTGGTGTGGTCGCCCCACTTCCACACGGTGTGATTTTCATTATTTTTTTTCTGTCACCAATAGCCACCACTGTACAGCTCTGTGTATCTGAGGAGGCTGAGCGGCACCAGAAGGATATAACCAGAATTCTCCAGCAGCACGAAGAGGACAAGAAGAAATGGACACAACAAGTAAGCCCCCAGCCCCCTCTCGTACTGCTGCTCAGCTAACCTTGCAAAATCTGAGAGTGAGGACCAACGTTTGGTTCTATTGTTGTGGCGAGTTTCTCTTACTCCCTTTTCCAAGAAGGAAGTCCTTAATCTGTTGACCAAATATTTGTAACTGCTGGCATATATATTTCATTATATTCACCCTATGCACAGAAAAGTAAGGAAACACAGTTAACACCGTAGAAGGGCTTCCTGCCTTGAGAGGGGATAAGGATTAGAAGACTCCCAAATACATTTCCACCGATAATTCACCCCCCAAGCCCTAATGAAGGCAAAGATGGCCGCACTTGCTGTATCTTGGAGGTCTTGGGCCCTCTCCCAGCACGTGTAGTTTCCAACACTCAGATGAGGGGGTGGGACTCTGATCACCGAGCTTCACACAGCTCCAGGGGTCTGCGAGTGGGTACGTGAGGCTCTGCAGAACCTGGACCTACTCAATCTCTTCCTGCTTTACAACCCCCCTTACCCCACAGGTGGAGAAGGAGAGAGAGCTAGAGCTTCGAGAGAAGCTGGAGGAGCAGCGAAGAGCCCTGCAGGGAGAGCATGAGGCAGCCCTACAAGGTGAGGATGGAGATGCTGCTCTAGGGAGGGCGTGGGAGGGCCCTCGGCCAAGTTCACGGGGCCTCCCACTGGCCCCTCCCACTTACCTCTGGTCTACAGCAGCGTCAAGGCTGGAGCCTGTAGAATCCTTGGACTTGTCCTTTGGGGGCGTAGCTTTAAAAGTCTGACACCATGTCTTGTTTTACCTTAGTTGAGAGGTTTTCTTTTCTTTCCATTTTAAAAACAATTCATATTCCTTAAAGGAAAACCTGGACATACAGGAGAATTTTAAATATCCATATCCCTTCTGCATTGTAATGGCAGTGCTTCCAATTTCTGGTTAGATTGGTTATGTTTTTCAAATCACTTTCCTTTCTCTTATTTCACCAAACGTGGGTATCATAGAACATTTAGAATCTATGGAGTAAACAAAAGGATTTAAGAGCACGGTGCTTAGGATCTCAGACTCTGCAGCTGCAGGCCCTGGGTTTGAACCCCAGCTCTACCACTGAGCCGCTGGGTAACCCTGAAGAAGTGAGTTAACCTCGTTCATAAGGTCTTTGATTTAATTTAATTTTTAGATAGGTAACATTTAGAACAGTGGCTGATGTTTTACAAGATGTTTAGCAAATAATTATTAGCATTATTATTTTATTATTGAGAAAATTAAAATTGTCATTCCACTCAGAACCAGTCACTATTACCCCTTTCATTTTTTTTTTTTAATTTTCCTAGAATATACATCTATACACACACATACTTAGGAGAGGGAGGAAATAAATTAATTTTTCTTTTACTTTGAATTGTATTATTATAACAACTTGTCATTAAACTTCCATAACAAACGTTTTAGTAACAACATACTATTCTAAGACGTACCCTTGTTCATTTAACTGAGCCCTTATGGTTAGGCATTTAAGTAATTTCAAATGTTTGCCATTGTTTATAATGCAGAGAAACAGTGAACCCCATTTTGTATAACCTGGGCCACGTTCATGATTTTATCATTAGAATAACATCCTAGTAGATAGAGCCAATGTGACAAAGTTTATATGTATGTACGTATATGTATGTATGTGTGTCTGTGTGTGTGTGTATTTGTGTGTGTGTGTGTGTGTGTGTGTATTTGTGTGTGTCTGTGTGTGTGTATTTGTGTGTGTGTGTGTGTGTGTGTGTATGAAGTGCACATAAGATTTACCATTGGTAGCATTTTGAAATTCACTGTGCCCTGCAACCATCCTCACTGTCCAGTTCCAGAACACTCTCATCGCCCAAAAGTAAACCCTGTGCTCACCAAGCAGTTGCTCTCCATACCCTCCAACCCCCAGCTCCTGGCAACCACCAGTCTGCTCTCCGTCCCATGGCTTTGTCCTTCTGGGCACTCATATTAATGGAATCACAGCCGGTGGCCCTCACTCTGGCTTCCGTCACCCGGCGTGGTGTTTCCAAGGCTCACCCGTGCCGCAGCATTTGTACCCCCCTTTTTTTCCCACTGTATAAATTACCCCGTTCCTTTTTATGGCTGAATAATATTCCATCATTATTGGCATGGACACAGCACACGTTGTTATCCATTCATTAGCTGATGAGCGATGGGCACATGGTCTGCCTCCAGCCTAGTACACCTGCTCAAGCACCTGCTCTCGGTTCCTGTGGGTGTGCACCCAGGAGTAGAACTGCGGGATCATACAGTAATTCTATGCTTCGCTTTTTGAGAAACTGCCAAACCGTTCTCCTCGGTGGCTGCACGTCTTCCACTCCTGCCGGCAGAGCACACGGGTTTCATTCATACCACATCCTTGCCAACACTTGTTATTTTCTGTTGTTGTTGCTATTCTTATTATTACTGCCCTCCTAGTGGGTGCAAAGTGATATCTCAGTGTGGTTTTGATTTGCATGTCCCTAGTGACTAATTTGGCTGAGCATCTTTCTGTGTGCTTGTTGGCCATTTGTGTATCTTCTTTGGAAAGATACACGAGGTGTTTTTGATGCTATTGAAATTGACCTAGAAAATGGTATGTCGGTTTCCCTTTACTCATCAGCATTTGTAATGACCTTTTCCCCGAATTATTTGTCTTTTAAAAACACAGTGATGATTATTTCATAGAGAAAATTGTATACCCTGTCCTTTTCATTCAACATTGTATCAAACCTGTTTCCATGTAATTATGCGGCTACTAAAATGTTTATAAAGACTAGACCACTGCACACATGGTTTTCCTTACTTCCCATGAGCATAGATACCTAGATTTTAACTACTGTAAATAACACTGCACTGAAGACACTTTGCATAAAAGATATGCCCACATTTCACATTATGTCCTTAGATTCCCAGAAACAAAATAACTAGAACAGAGGTCTAAACAATTTTAAGAATCTTGAAACATAATGCAACACTAGCACAAAATGTTTTGAAATAGAACTGAAGCCCTTGCCTTGGGAATTTGAAAAGTTGTGTTTTAATACTAATACACCCTGTGAAACTGGGCCTGTCACTTGACCTCAGTTCAGTTTCTATGTTTCTAAAATCTGCCTTGAATCTCGGTTCACTTTTCTTATCTCTAAAATCTACCTTTCCCGTTTCACAAGGCTATTGTAGGAAAACAACCCTGTTCTCCAAGCATTGCTTTGGTATTCTTTTTTAGCATTATAAATACATTGATAAGAAAAATTTCCTATGACAAAACCCTAGGAGAAGGGGCTGCCTGTCTTGAGTTCTTCCCATCAGTCAGAATTCTTTCACAATTAGCATAAATTGCTTGGCACACATTAGGTGCTCCATAAGATAGATGAAATGAATGACCAGAAGCAGAGTGTAGGGTAAATACGTGGGCTTTCCTTTTTTGTAGGAGAGGTATACAGACAACTGGGAGAGGCTAATGGTGGTTTCTCACATCTGATGCCCCTGTGTTCTCTAGCTTCTATTTTTGTTTTTATTTTTTAAAATATACAGTAAAATGGACTTTCTTTGGTGTACTGTTCCATACATTCTATCAACATGTATAGATTCACGTAGCCATCACCATAATCCAATAAGCAGCTCCATCACCCAAAATACTCTCTCAGGCCGTCCTTTTGTACCTTGTCGTCCCCTACCCCACCGCCAGCAGCCATCAATGTGTGCTCCGCCACTGTAGTTGGTCTTTTTGAGGCTGTTATGTGAACAAAATAATACAGTATAATTTTTGATAGTGTCTTCTCTCTCTCTTCATGTTGCCTTTGAGATCCATCCAAGTTGTTACACATATTGGTAGTTCATTCTTTTCCGTGACTGAGTTATATTCCATTGCTCTCTCATTCACTTGTTGTGGGACATTTGGACCGTTCCCACCTTGAGGCAGGTATGGATAGAGCTCTTCTAAACATTTGTGTGCAGGTTTTTGTGTGGCCCTAAGTTTCCATGTCTCTTAGGTAAATCCACAGGAGTGGGATTGATAGGTCCTATAATAATAAACGTACGTCTGGCGTTATGAGAGACGGCTCATCTGTTTTGCTGAGTGACTTTCGGTTTACATTTCCATCAGCACGTATGAGTTCTACTATTCTTTCTTGCCAACACGTGTCAATATTTTAAATTTTAGTTGTTCCAATAGGTGTGCAGTGATATTTCCTCATGGGTTAAATTTGCATTTCAATAATGACTAATCCTGTTGAACGACTTTTCTTGTGCTTATTTGCTCTCTGTAGATCCTCTGGTCAATGTCTTTTCAAATATTTTGCCCATTTTAATTAGCTGCTTTGTTCTTCCTGTTGAGTTTTGAGAGATCTTTATATTTTTTGGATGTGAATCCTTTGTACTTGCAGATATTTTCTCCTAGTCTGTGGGGTGTTTCATTCTCTTAGCAATGTCCTTCACCAAGCAAAGCTTTTCATATTGATACATTCCAATTTATTATTTTATTTATTTGTTTGTTTTGTATGTGGGTATTTACCTGGCTGGGAATCGAACCCAGGCCGCAGCACTGACAGCACCGAAGCGTAGCCACTACACCATCAGGGAACTCTAAAACCATTTGTGATTTTGTTGTTTGTTTGTTTGTTTTTTTTCATGTGGGTAGTTCCCTGGCTGGGAATCGAATCAATTTATTATTTTTTTATTCTTTTATTGATTATGCCTTTGGCAGACCCCTGGCCCTCAAGGGGTCTGCCAGAAGGCTTTTAAGATGTCTGAACTCACCAAGGTCTCCTTTCCCTACAGCCCTCCAGGCCTCATACGAGCAAGAGAAGGAAGCCCTTAGCCACTCCTTCCAGGAGGCCAAGACGGCCCTGCAGGTGAGAGGGTTCGGGCCCTGTTGGTCTCTGAGAGAATAGGACGTGACCTGTAGGAGAGCAGCATGGAGCCCCACAGCAGCCAAAGCTGATGGCCTCTACCTAGGTGTGAGGGACAGTAATGACTGTCTTCCATGATGCAGACCCCTTGATGTGGCCACCCGCTATTAGCTGAAGAGGACTTGGTTTGGCATTGGGGTTGGTCTGTTTTCCCAAGGACCCTTGGGAGGATCTGGGAGACTTCATGGGCCAGTGCCATAGTGCCATTACGGAAGCAGGGAAGACTTGTGACCCCATTGGGCTGGTCAGGAATTTCCTCAAGGGAGTGAGATCTAAGCTAAACCTGGAGGATGAATTGGATTCTTCAAGTGAAGAAGGGTAAGAAGGATGCCTTAGGCAGAAAAACAAAACAAACTGACCGTTTAGGGGCATGGAGGAGAGGGGGAAACTGTGGAACACCCACGGAACTGCAAGAAGTACAGAGTGCCTGGGGGACAGAGCATGGGTGGGAGAGACAGCTGAGGCTAGAGAGCTAGACGGGCACCGCGCGGGGAGCCTATACGCCATAGTAAGCAAGGGGTTTGCTCTGTCCTAAAGGTTTGGGTGGAGGAAATTCTTAGCAGGGGGAAACTGTGGAGACAGGGATGCACCTTGCAGTTAAAGGAGTGATGGGATGTTTGGCTGCAGGAGGAGGTGAGAGATGAGACAGGGAGAGTGTATTGAGCCCCATTTGGATGCTAAGCTAACACCAGCCTTGAATACCAGGACACTGTCCCCAAGGCTATGGAGAATCAGGCTTTAGAACAAGGGGTGGGGCTAGTATGTTTCAGGCAGCGGTGGAAGCAGTTGAAGCCGGCCTCATTGGTTGGGGTAGAGCAAAAGCAGAGACAGAAGAATCCAAAACTGACCCCTCCCTGGGATGTGGAGGGCCCCCCCTACGGCCTTTAGGAGCCAGGCTTGGATCATCGCCTTCCTGCTCCCTTCTCCAGGAGACCATCAATGGACTAACCTCACAGCTGGAGGCCTTCCAGGCCAAGATGAAGAGGGTGGAGGAGTCCATCCTGAGCCGAGACTATAAGAAGCACATCCAGGTCAGTGGCAGTACACCTGGAGACCTTTCCTTCTGGAATCTCCAGGGAGGTCAGGTTCTGGGCAATAGGAAAGGCCCATCCCTCTTCAAGGACAAGGCTCAAACCTAATACTCTTACCTTCACAAGAGACTGGAAGAAACAGGGTCCCCTTGTCACTGAGGGGGAAAGTAAGGTTCAGAGAGAAACACATGGGATAGTAAAGTGCTCAGGCCCTGAAGGCAGAGAGAACTGGGTGCAAACAGCAAACCGACCACAAGAGACTTAACCTTTCTGAGCCACAGTTTCCTCACCTGTGATGCCTCAGGGGTGTTACTTAGACAGACTAAGAGAAACGATATTAAACTGTGGGCCAAGAAGGGGAGGTGACTTCTGTAAGTGAAAAGGTGAGTGGGAGGCAGAATGGGGAGGAGAATGTAGCGCATGCCCCTCTGCCCGCCGACCTGATGAAGTCACTCTGCGTCCCTGTCCAGGATTATGGGAGCCCCAGTCAGTTCTGGGAGCAGGAGCTGGAGAGCTTGCACTTTGTCATCGAGATGAAGAATGAGCGGATTCATGAGCTAGACAAGCGGCTGATCCTCATGGAAACGGTGGTACGTGGGCGGGAGTGGCGGGGTGGGGGTGCAGCCTCGGGGTGGGGGTGCAGCCTCGGGGTGGGGGTGCAGCCTCGGGCTGCTGCTTTTCTGTAAAGTGTGCAGAGGGTAGGTCCATGGATGAGGCTCCCACCAGCTTAGACCTGTCACCCGTGCTGGCCCCTGAGACAGCTGAGGTTGTCTGTGGCCCGTCTGGTTCAATCAGTGGCTTCTTGTCATCTGGGTCCTGCACTTTTCTTGGCTACTCGTGTTGCTGTAACTTGGGTGACATTAGGGCAGGTAGCCTGGCTAATCAGGAGAAGCTGGCAGATGTCACATGTCAGGCAGGGGCCGAGGAAGACTGAAAAATCAGACAGATATGGGAGGCCAGAGTCCGCAAGGCCAGGCCTGGGGAGTGGCGGGCATTGAGGACACAAGTGGCTTTGTCTCCAGGAGTAGGAAGGCCTTGGAAGCCTCGGGTTGAGTCAGAGACTATGTTGCTCTGGGCCACACAACGTATGTTTTAATCAGACCATCTCAAATGTTCCCAGTACACTTGGTCCAGTCATGTTCAAGGCCCAGCATAACAGACACACTTAATTCTGTCTGTATGGATTCTATCCTTTTGACTTTTGGAGAACCAAGAATAGCCTTTCTCTTTTGAACTGATGGAGATGCTAGCTGGTAGTGGCTATATTCTCTTTTCTAACATTCTCATGGGGCCAAATTAAAAGGTGACAGCCCTGTCTTCACTCCTTGGTTGTAGTTTTTGAAGTAATCTTACTGTTCTATGAAATGTAACATTTGGTCTAGGATGACTC
Organism: Lyroderma lyra; assembly: GCA_004026885.1. Classification (NCBI taxonomy): domain Eukaryota; kingdom Metazoa; phylum Chordata; class Mammalia; order Chiroptera; family Megadermatidae; genus Lyroderma; species Lyroderma lyra. The sequence continues at coordinate 103,635 of PVJL010005032.1, forward strand.
GGTGTTTTCAGTGACCATAGATAAGAGGGAGGTGACGGCACACATTGTGCCATGTGAGTTCGCTAACTTTCTGAGCTCCTTCTGATTTGTTACAGAAAGAAAAAAACCTGATGTTGGAGGAGAAAATCACCACCCTCCAACAGGAGAATGAGGACCTCCATGTCCGGGGCCGCAACCAGATGGTTGTGTCAAGGTAGCTGTCCCCCTGCCTCCTTTCCTCCTGTCCCCACCCTTTTGGCCAGAATCTCCAGTTGAGTCTCACAAAAGCCCGGGGAATGGAGTGCCAGGTGGGCCTCCTCTTTCCTTGGGAGCCGCGTGTCCCTAGGGACCAGCTCTGCCCGGAAACCTAAACAAAGGCCTGATCAGTATCTGTTTGTCTCCATCCTGGCTTGGTGAGCTCCATGGGAAAGCCCAGTCTGGGAAGAGGGAACAGGAAGCTTATAGCTCAAGAGGCCAACTGAATGAATGAACCTACGTGAATAAGTGAATCAGTTCTAAGGGCTTAGTCAATGGGAGACAAGAGCACATGTCAGACATAATTTGTTGGCTACTTTACATAGGACCTCCCCTAATCCTCGTAATTACTCCAAGGGCTGGGCCCTATTAATGTTATTCTCATGCTCATTGTATAGTCACTTGGCTAAGTGATCGGGCGGACTGTGAAAACCATGTCCCTTGGTCAACAGATTGAGTCCCTTCTTGCATTCTATGGGGCAAGGTGGGGCGGAGGGGCCCCTGGAGCAGGTGGTGGCCCACCTACGGAAGACGCCCTAGAGGAACGGGTTGGAATCTGCAGTCACTGGAGACCCTGAGAGGCAATCCTGGCCTTTCTCTGTGTCCACAGGCAGCTCTCGGAGGACCTGCTCCTGGCCCGCGAGGCCCTGGACAAGGAGTCGCAGTTAAGGCGACAGCTCCAGCAGGAGAAGGAGGAGCTGCTGTACCGCGTCCTTGGGGCTGATGCCTCCTCCACCTTCCCGCTGGCCTCAGTCACCCCCACTGAGGTCTCCTTCTTGGCCACATAGGTTCCAGGCCTGGGCAGCCATGACACCTGTAGTCACAGCTCCCTCTCCAGGACTTCCCAGAGAAGACGGCCAGAGCCTCTCATTCTTTTCCCAAGAGGCAACGAGAGCAGGCGTGAGATGGGGGCCTATGGGGCTTTGCAGGTCCCGAGAAGTGCCTTCCCTTGAGTTGGCCCAGGGAACACAAGCAAGAGGAGCCCTTTCCTCCCTCTCCACTCTCTGTCCAAATCGGGGAGTCTGAGGCTTCTCCCATGGGGAGCCTGTGCCACTTTGGCCACCTGACAAAGAGGACACAAGCTCCTGGTCCTAACTTGTCAGCTCATCACCTGCTCCTAGACGTCCCCACTTTTGCTCTAGCCTCCCTCAGCCTCAGTTTACTGCTCCTCTTAAACGGTTGGGGGAACTGAACAAATGAATCTTGAGTTGCTATAGTGTCCCATTCTAGGACTGTCTGAAGGTCAGACTCGGAGCTGGGGGACAGGGGAGCAAGTAGGCCAAACCCTGTGAATCACTTGGGAAAGGTGAGCAGCTGGGAGGGGCCCCCTTGGAGCTGACAGCACCGGGGGCCAGTGCAGCCAAGGCAGGGGCTGGGCAGGGGGCTGGCATGCCACTACCCCCAGTCCCAGAGTCTAGCGGCCCAGGGGTAATAGCCAGAGCTCCTCCTCCTTCACCAGGCAAAGCTCACTCCTCAGCCCTCCTGGTCGCTTAGTCTCAGTGCCACGTGGGCACGGGGGCCACCTAGTGGGCCTAAGTACACCCAACAGCCCGAGCTAGAACTGTGTCCCTGAGCAGATGAGGAGACTGAGGTGGGGAGCAGGACCCACAGAGCCAGGACTGGGATGCCACCTGTCATCTGGGTCTTGTCTGGTGCTTTAGGAAGATCACTCCTGTGACAGTCCTTCTCCTTCCTCTTTCTGGCCCCCATCCACTGCCAGTCTCTCTTCTGCGCCTGCCCCCCACCTTCACTCCTTCCACCACCCCTGATCCCAGACCCCTAGCACCCGACCCTCCACGTCCCCATCCGTGTGGCGGGGTGGCTGCAGCAACTCACCTCAGCAGGTCTGTCCAGCCCTGCCGTCTGTGCATTTGCTTGCAGGAGGCTGTAATGGTAATTCTACTGCACAGAGCAGTTTAAGTAAATGCTGTCACAGCCACCTCCCTCCTGCGATCGGGGTAAGACCCTCGCAGCAGCTTCTTACCCCTCTGCAGCAACAGGGCAGACAGATGCCAAGGAGCTGACGGGCCTTGCCTGTGGCACCTCCAGCCCCCAATCCTGGCCAGCGCGTAGGAAAAGAGCTGAACTGAAGTTCCCCCCGTCATCCCAGCCTGCCTTCTTCCATGTCTAGTTCTGGGAGTTCAGCAGGGACTACAGAGCTGCCTCGATGGCCGTGGGCAACAGGCCCTCCAGGAGCCCGGGGCAGCTCCGGAGTGAATTACACGCGCACTTCTTCCCGTAACTTTCCCCAGAGCCCGTCTGGGACACACTAGATCATGAGACGTTAAGAGGCATGACCAAGAAAAGAACTGGTGGCCAAGTAATTTGAGAAACTCTAGGTTCGATGCAATGAAACAGATCTGCGACCTGCAGGCCTTCTCAGAACCTTTAGTATGCTTAGCGTACACGGCAGATCCCGAGAAGGGAGCCAGGTATTGGACATTTCCTAAACTTCTTCGACCAAGCTTCTACCCGGCCCGAGCACTTCAGGCTGCGGAATGCCCTTTAGAAAGCATCGTTTGAATGGCGGGGAGGGGGGCGCTGGAGAAGGGGCAAGTGGTGGGGAGCAGGGTTTCCCTTCGTAGCCTGAGGTGGGTGCAGGGAGATCAACTGGTCACAGCCTCACCCTGGGGCAGACAAGCTATGGAAACCAAATAGAACGCACAGAAATATTTTTATTCAGTCTCTGCGTTTTCCTGGGAGAGGGAGGCGGGGGTCTTCACCATGACGTCTGCTAGGGGCAGGCGTCTTTGAGGGCCAAGTCCTGGGAGCTGGGTGACTCGCAGCGGTTCTGGGCTCCCCCCTTAGGTACTGGCACCCCACTGGCCCTAGCATTGCCCGGCCTCCAGACCTAGGGTTGGAGTGACAGCCGGCTGTCAGAGCAGGTCAGGGCGTGGGATGGGCAGCGAGGCTGAAGTGAAAGGTGAGAGCAGAGCTAGGACGCATTAAGGGGCGAAGGCTAACATTCTTTCTGCCCTGGGGGGGGCCCCTCCTTGGCATAAAAAACACCAGCGTTCACACAGTTACCTACTCCTACCTCTGCCCACTGCTCCACAGCCGATGCCTGCAGACAGGGAGGGAGTTAGGAAGGGGCAGGGGAGACCCGAGGGCTTCGGGTCACACGGACGCGGGTGGTGGCAGTCCCAGTGCCCTGAAGGTTGGTGGCCCGGCAGGTGTAGACGCCAGCATCCCCAGCCCGGGCCTCTTCCACATACAGGGTGCTCCCTGCCTCCTGCTGTACCTGGCCCTCCCGGCGTACCACGTCGGCCCACTCGCTGAGGTAGGGGGGTCGGCCCAGCTGCAGGGACAAAAGACAACTGTCCGTCAGCCACCCCGGAGGCCGTCTCTGATTCAGGCACCAGGGTGCAGGTCAGAAGCACCATACGTCCTTCAGGGAAGGGGGAAGTGACTTGCTCAAGGTCACCCTCAGTGTCAGAACAGCTGAAAGGCCAGGTTCTTCGTGGAAAATGTGAAGCTCATGTTCCTGGAGGGAAGCTGGGGTCGTCTCCCCTACTCACAGAGATGTAGGAAGTGACTTAGCCTAGAGCAGCACCTCCTGGTGTGGGTTTTGGGGCACTCTGGTTCTGTGGGGTGGTTAATGGGTGTTCCCTCCTACAAGGAGGGACAGTGGAGGGTCCATTATCAAAATGGTCTGGGAAACACTGAGTTGAGCAAAGTTAAACTGGAGAGACTCAGACCACTCAGTCTATCGTGTGTGCAGGTGAGTTATGGTTATAAGAGGCAGTGTTTTACTGAAAACACTTTTTTTGAAAGGTGGTGCTTTTGTATTCGGCCATTCCAAAGAATGGGGAGCTGCTGGCCCAGTGAAGCCATTGTCCCTCAACCATACGCATGTTCCTTTCCCCTTGCTGGGTCTCAGCTTCCACTTTGAACAAGTGGGAAAATGACCCTCCCAACTATTTCTGCATCCTAAGGCCTCTGGGGTTCACTTTCATCATGTCTTTGCTGGATCCAACCCTCCCTCCAAGGCTCATGTCAAACCCCAGCTCTCCTAGGAAGCCCTCCTAAGAATTCCTAAAGTAACATCGCCATCGAGGCAGAGACAAGACTCCTTTGTTTCTCCCCTTAAATTTACAACAAGTTGGACAACTATAATTCAACAAAGGCTTCTCTGTTCAACACACAAACACACCTAAAAGATTCACACATTGGGACATCTGAAGGTGGGGGTATTAGAACAAGTCAGGGAGGCAGTACAGGGACAGGAATGGTGACTACAGATGCAAGTGTGGGACCACTGTGGCTCCAACAATCATGGCAGAGAAGTTGGGCTTCAGTCTTCGCACTGAAGGTTAAGAGGGACAGAAGCACTTATTCTCTGGGAAAAGGCATTTCCCCCTCTCCTCATTGCGGCAGAGCCGGTAAAGGTGACTGGGAAGCTTCAAAAACACAATGGTGCCAACAGTCATTGTGGACAGGGAACTGGAGCCACGAGATTGCAAACTTGCCTTACCTGCCCTACCTGTCCTGGCAGAGCCTGGTAGAGGCAGTGGAGACACCTCCAAATGCTGTGGGGCCAGTGGACATGAGTGAAAAGGCGGTAGCTCTGGGAACTCACAAAACTGGTGCTACACCACAGTGGCCATGCCCTGTAACCAAGGCAAGCTGGTCACAGAGGGGACACCCACCATCCCAATAGGTATGAGGCATTTTCCTCAATGGAAGTAATGTCACTCCACTGTTAAAGCCCAGAGATGCAAATAGTGCCCACAAGAGAAAACAAAAACTTGTGCTATAAACCATCTCCTGGGAAACAACAGAAAGTACCCTACCTGTCGATGTGCGTTGAGAGCAAAACAGTATCTGAACAATAAGAGAGTTCACTACCTCAAATGTGCAGGCAGAGAAACAATCATTAAGTAGCATCAACAACCAAGGGTAACAGAAAGAAAATGGAAAGTCTCCAGAAACAAACTCAAAGTCGTGGAAGACTGTCATTTAAATGACAGAGAATTCAAGGTGGCAGTTATGAAGAAACTCAGTGACATATAAGAAAACTAGAAAAGCAGTTAAATGACCCCAGGAATAAAATTAATGAACAAAAGGGGTACTTTACCCAAGAGACCGAAAGTACATAAAAGAAGCAAACCAATTCTGGAGCCGAGGAACTCTGTCAGTGAGATGGGGAATGCATTAGAGAGCGCTGGAACTAGAGCAGATCAGATGGAAGAGAGAATCAATGAGCTCAAAGATGGAAATCTAGGAATAACCCAGAAGGAAGTAGAGAGAGAACTAAGCGTTTGGAAAATGAAAGAACTCTATGAGAACGATCCAGCTACATCAGAAAGAGCAACCTGAGGGTAACGGGTGCACCAGATGGGGAAGAGAGGGAGAAGGACACGGAGGCCCTACTCAGAGAAATAATTGATGGGAACTCCCCAAGCCTATGCAAACAAATGGACTTTAAAATAGAGGAGACACCTAATTACATCAGCACAGAAAAGACCTTCTCCAAGACACACTTTATTCAAACTTCTAAAAATCAATGACAAAGAAGGAATTCTCAAGGCAGAGGGAAAAAAGAGTAATTACAAAGGAAACCCCATTCGATTATCATCCGGTTTCTCAACAGAAACATTGCAAGACAGGAGTGAGTGAAAGGAAATATTTGAAATATTGAAAGGGATGAGCCATCAGCCAAGAATTATATCCAGCAGTTATCTTTTATAAATGAAGGAGAAATAAAGGCTTTCTCAAACAAAGAAAGGTGAAGAGAATTCGCCACCACCAGCCCTGCATTACAAGAAATGTTAAAAGGAGCTCTTCTACCAGAAACAAAAAGGCAAAAGTATACAAAACTTTGAGTAAGATGACAACCAGAAGCAAGACACTGTAAATTCACTTCAAAATAGGACATTAAGCACCTAATTATGACATAAAAGATACAGGGGAAAAGGGGAGCATTAAAAATAACTATAATGACTGCAATTTGGTTATGAATGCACAACATAAAAAGGGATAACTTGTGACAACAGAGTTATAGGAGAGGAGAAAAGAGGATGTGTCTAGGTGAATTAAGATAAGTGGCAATCAGAAGCTAAAAGACCATTGTGTGTATAAGACATTTTATACAAACCTAATGGTAACCACAAAACATAAACAAAGAGGAAAGGGAGAAAAAGAATCATAGAAAAGCACCAAACTAAAATAACAAAGTAACAGACAGAATCACAGGGAAAAAAAGTGGGGGTGGGGGTGGGGGGCACATAGAGCAACCAGAAAACAAAAGATAAAATGGCTTTAGTAAGTCTTCATATATCAATAATCACCCAAATGTAAATGGACTGAACTCAATCAAAAGGCACAGAGCAATGGGGTGGATTTTTTTTAAAAAGACCCAACTACCTATGTTGTCTGCAGGAGACCCAGCTCCAAAGACAAACACAGGCTCCACGTGAAGGAGGCACAAATGATGCCTAAAGCAAACAGCATCCAGAGAAAAGCAGGTGTAGCTTTTCTTATGTCAGACAAAATAGGTTTTAAGATAAAAAAAAAAAGTTAACGAGACAAAGATGGATATTTTATACTGACAAAGGGGACAATTTGTCAAGAAGACATCACACTTATCAATATATATGTCCCCAACCTGGGAGCACCATTATAAAGTAATTACTAACAGACCTAAAGGGAAAGACTGACAAAAATACAATTATAGGGAGTTCCCTGGTGGTGTGGTGGCTAAGGCTTTGGCGCTGTCAATGCTGCGGCCTGGGTTCGATTCCCAGTCAGGGAGCTACCCACATTAAAAAAAAAAAAAATACAATTATAGTAGAGGTCCTGAATCACCAATTGACAACAATGGATAGATTATCCAGATATAAAGCCAATAAGGACATACTGGCCTTACTTAAATGACACGTTAGAGCAAATGGATTAATTGGTATATAGAACTTTCCAGCCCAAAATGACAGGGTGCACAGTCTCAAGTGCACACAGAACATTCTCAAGGATAGATCACAGGTTGGCACACAAATCTAATCTCCATAAATTTAAGAAGACTGAAATCATGCCAGGCATATTTTATGACCAAAATGGTATGACATTGAAAATCAACTACAAGAAAAAAGGAAAAACCATAAATACGTGCAGATAAAACGACATGCTACTGTACAAGTACAGGGTCAAAGAAGAAAGAAAACAAGATCCAAAGATACAGAAAACAAGATCCAAAGCCCCATCAAAAATCTCAATGGCAATTTTTACAGAAATAAATAGAACAAAAAAATCCTCAAATTTGTACAGAACCACAAACGACCTCAAATAGCCAAAGCGATCCTGAGAAAAAGGAACAAAGCTGGAGGTATCACTCCCTGACTTCAAACTATACCACAAATCTATAATAATCAAAATAATATGATATTCTCAGAAAAACAGACACAGAGCAATGGAACAGACTTGAGAGCCCACAAAGAAACCCACACAGATATGGGCACCTAATTTTTGACAAAGGAGCCAAAAACATACAATGGAGAAAGGAAATCTCTTCAATTAATAGTGTTGGGGAAACTAGAAAGACAGATACAAAAGAATGAAATTAGACAGCTATGTGACACCATACTCAAAATTAAATGGATTAAAGACTTGAATGCAAGACCTGAAACAATAAAATAGAAGAAAACAAATGCAGTAAACTTAAGGGCCTTGGTCTTACAGACCAAGGAACTAAAAGAAGAAATAAATGAATGAGACTACGTCAAACAAAAGCTTCTTCACAGCGAAAGAAACCATCAACAAAACCAACAGGCAGCTAACAAATGGGAGATGATATTTGCAAATGATACCTCCAATAAGGGGCTAATATCCAAAGTATATAAAGAACTCATACATCTTTACACCAAAAAAAAACAAACAAACAAATAAAAAAACAACCAACAATCCAACTTAAAAATGGGCAGAAGATCTGAATAGACATTTCTCGCAAGAGGACATACAAATGGCTAACAGACATATGAAAAAAAAATGCTCCACATCACTCACCATCAGGGAAATGCAAATGAAAACCACAATGAGATACCACCTCACACCTGTCAAAATGGCTATCATCAATAAGCCAACATGTGGTGACAAGGATGTGGACAAAAGGGAACCCTTATACATTGTTGATGGGGTTAAATTTAGTGTAGCCACTATAAAAAATAGTACAGAGATTCCTCAAAAATTTAAAAGAGAGCTGCCATACAATCCAGTAATTCCACTTTCGGGTATTTATCTAAAGAACACAAAAACACTAATTGGAAAAGATATATGTACCCTTATGCTCATTGCAACATTACTAGTACCAGACAAGGGATGGGAGCAACCTAGATACCCATCAAAGGTGAATGGATAAAGACGTGGTGTACACAATGGAATATTATTCAGCAATAAAAAAAAGAAATCTTGCCATTTGTGACAACATGGATGAACCTAGAGGGTATTATGCTAAGTGAGATAAGTCAGACAGAGAAAGACAAATACCTTAGGGTCTTCCTTATAGATGGAATCTAAAAACCCGAAATAAATGAATAAACAAAACAGAAACAGACTCATAGATGCAGAGAATAAGACGATGGTTGCCAAAAGGGAGCGGGGTGGGGGAATGGGAATTACACACACACACACACACACACACACACACACCAACCCAAGTCATTTTAAGAAAATAAAAAGAAAACCTAAGACATGTACATATTTTATATTTCTGCTAAGAATAAGTCTATCTCTTAGCATTATTACAACAGCTGATTCCCAAAAAAGGGGGAAAAGTAGTCAGTATTGATAGCCTCCTGTTTGGCACAGCCCTTTCCCCAGTGTCTGAGGGTTATGAGGGTAGGTTCTTTGAGAGGAAAGAGCATCACCCCCCCACCTCACCAAGACCACCTCGGGAAGGTCGGAGCCCTCGGCAGGTGCCCGGGAAACAGTTGCTAATGTTTTTGGTCCATTGCTCACCGCATACATAAATGCACACGCCCATAGGGCCTGAGTACATTTTCATGTGATCGAAGCCAGCCTGGTCTCAGCTTGTGTGTCACCTCAGAGAAGACGCCCTGAGTGCTCTATTTCCTGGTCACATTCCTGTTTTATCTTTGACGCAGCATGTAGGTCAGCGATCTCCAATCTGTCGGCTTCCCTGGGCCACACATAACATACACTAACACTAATGATAGCTGATGAGCTAAAAAGAAAGGTCGCAAAAAAAACCTCATCATGTTTTAAGAATGTGTGTTGGGCTGTGTTCAAAGCCGTCCCTGGCCGCAGGTTGGACGTGCATGCTCTAGATGACCACGTTTGCTCCCTCCCCACTCCTCCTCCCCATGTAGACTGTAAGCTCACAGAGAGCAGACGCCACCTCTCTGTACTGGCTCATCATTGTAGTCTTAGCACCTAGTACCGTGTCTGGCATGTGGTAGGTGCTCAATAATTCTTGTTGGATAAAGGAAAGGAACAAATGATACGTTTTTATACAGTAACCTGAGAAGGAGCTCTGTTTGACAAATGAGGAAACGGAGGCCCAGAAAAGGGAAGGGACTTGCCCAAGGTCACTCAAAGAAGAGGTGTCAGAGTTGGGATTAGAATCTAGGTTCATCAGATCTGAGACAAGCCGTGGTTCCACTCAACTGCGATGGCTCCTCACCTGCATCCTGGTCCTTCACTCCCACACCCCTGCCCCACCACACCACCACCGCATACGCCCATACTCACAGCCTCCTCCTACCCCTGCTTACCTTCTGCCCTGGGTATTCCCAAATGAAGTCCACAGCAATCTCTGGCTCACCCAGAGCCATGCAGGTCACATTGAAGTTCTCTCCCAGTTGCACCAAAGTTGCTGAAGCTTGGATGGTGGGTTTGGGGGAAGAAGATGGGTCTGCCATGGAGAAGATGGGAAAGAAATGGGAACAACGTGTTCATTGTTGGAATGACTGAATGAAATGAATGGCATGGTTAAATTGGTAGAAGAGAAGGGTTGAGGTGGTTGAATTGCCAGGTGTGGGAATGGGTGTGACGAACTGTAGAGGATGCAGAGGTAATGGAACTGTGGATCTGATGGACGAGGGGTGAGCACAATGATTGATGTGAGGGAGAATGGATGAATGGAATAATGGGACTTAACTGAGAATGAGTGGATGGACAGAAAGCCTGAACTGATGCAAGCTAGCTCGATAGTTGATTGGCTGGCTGGCTGGACAAGACGGCTGACTACTTGGAGTGTTGTTGAAAGGAGGTTGGTCGTTAAGAACTCCATAAGCCACAGACCCCAAACCTGAGGTTCCCAAAGGAGGGCTCTCTCCCCATGTCCTCCCTGCCCCGCCCACGCAGAGCCCTAGGCTCACGCACACTTGATGTAGATCAGCATGTACTTGGTAGAGATTTGTCTCATGCCACCCAGGCTGGCCAAGCAGAAGAGGGAACCAGCCAAGGAAGCACGCGGCCGGTAGATGGTGAAGCCCTGCTTCACATCGAAGGAGATGTCTGTCCCGTCCACGGGGACCTCCTCCGGGGGGAACTCCCGATGCAGCGTCACCCGTGCCAGGGGGTTGGTCACCTGGCAGGGGAGCAGGGCTGGTTGATGGCTGCGTAGCTGCACTACTTCATAATAATTCTCTGTGGGGACAAAGAGCTCTTCTGGGTCTGGGAAGGAAAGAGGGAGAGAGAGGAATGAGCTTGGGACAGATCTGCTGTTTCCTGATGCTCTGCCACCTCCCATGAGCATGAGGTCCCTGGTGGGGACCTGAAACCCCACTTTCCCTGCCCGTCTCCATTCTCCATGTCCTTACCCCCTGGTAAGGGGTCCTGGACTGGGGGCTGAAGATCAGCCTGCTAGTGCCTGCTTCGTCATTAGCTTGCTGTGCATCCTAAACAAATCTCTTTCCCTGTCTGGTCTTTAGTGTCTTTGTAGAACAAGGGAGTGCAGAATATTTGGTCTCCAAGCGTCCTTCTGTGAAAAGTATTAGAGGAAGTGCTGAACTAGAAGCCAAGGTTGCTGTGGGATCTGAAGCCAATCACTGTCTTCCTCTGAGCCTCGGTTCCTGTATGTCCAGCAGGGGCGAGGATCCCACTCCGGCCCACTTTGCAGCGCTGATCAGAAGCAAATGGGATGCTGGATACGAGGCCTGCCGGAGGCAAACATTCATCAAACTCTTCCCAGGTACTTTTAGTCTCAGGGCGGATTCTTGGGTGCCCAAAGGCACAGTGAGTAGGAATTATCTGGGACCAGCCTTCCAGAGCAGTGTTGTCCAATTGAACCTTCGGTCACAACGGAAGTGTTCTGTATCTGTGTTGTCTAATACGTAACCACTAGCACGTGTGGCTATCAGCCACTTCAAGTGTAGCTGGTGCAACTAAGACACTGCATCTTCAACTTTATTTCATTTTAATTAATTTAGATTTAAATAGCCACAGGGGCTCAGTGGCCTCTGTATTAGATGAAGAAGCTCTAGAGTTAGGCAAATGCAGTGGTTAGCTTGGGCTGAACACAAGAATCACTTTGAGGTGCTTTTATTGAAATAACCAATTCTTGAGCATTCTCCCCAGTCCAAGTAAATGAGAACTTCATAGAGGTGGTGGTGGGGAGGGGGGAGCCAGTACCAGTAGTTTTAAAGTGCCACGGGTGACCCCAATGAGCACCCAGAATTAGTGAACACTGGCTGTTGTTTCCAAAGATGGACTCACCAGACTTGTTGGCATTCCAGGGTTCCAGACTTACTAACTTACTCACGGACATGGGGCCCAGGTCACAGGGTAAGAACCTCTGTGGCTGGGTCAGAATAAGGGCGACAAGCTGAGCCTAGAAGAGTCATCTAGGACAAGTATTCCCTCTGTTGAGCAAAGTTGGACCCTGACTTTTCAGTTCTACATGGCATTAGCCGTAGAATATCAGACCGTCACCAGAAGGGTTTTGGAGAACCACTAGCACAATTCCCTCATTTTACAAGGGGGACAAAGGAGAAAGATGTGAGACAGTTATGTTTGGAAGTCTGGTGGGGGGGGTTCCCCGGTGGTGTAGCGACTAGGCTTGGGCGCTCTCCACGCCGCGGCCTGGGCTCCATTCCCAGTCAGGGAACCACCCCCCACACCCCCCGCAAAAAAGAAAGCCTCTCCGGGACCCTGACTCCAGGGCACCTGTGAAGAAGATGAAGGTCTTTCCCTGGCGGTCCCCGCCCTGCGTGCACGCAGCGTCCCGGCAGTGCCGAGCCCAGCAGCCGTACTCCCCCGTGTCCGCGCCCGTGGAGTTCACCAGCTGCAGTCGACTGTGCTGGCTGAAGTGCTTGATTCTGAAGGACCGGGGAGGGGGAGGGGAGGGGAGGGGGAGGGGAGGGGCGGCCTGAGACACAGACCCCCTCCCCAAACTGCATCGCCCCACCCACCCAGTCCCCC